>JAHPZR010042704.1:7500-20000 GCA_019787425.1 Platygyra sinensis | reverse complement strand
ATGATGTGCCAGGCTGGAACACATGAGTCAGACCACAGCGTGATTGCTGTTGCTCGAACACAATGGTTGGTATACTTCTTTGACAAGCCAGCCCTGATGGAAATCTGGAAATCATGATTGTCAAAAGTTGGTTGACTCCAAGTGGCTTGTTTTCAAACCACACTTGATCGAACTGTTAGAACTTTTCCCTGGGCTTTTGAAAGAAAGTCGTTGCCTTGGGTTGAGCTTGCTGAGGTACTTGCGAAAGCAAGAAAATGCATCACCTTCCTGACCTCTGTTGTACAAGCCGGTCTGTCTCTCATCACTCGATTTGTCAGTAAAGCCTCCCTGATGATCCTTTGAGAGCTCTTCATGGGACATTGTGACATAATCGATACCATCTGCATCTTTCTGTAACTCTGCGGTGTAAACACTGGCCTTCACTGCCTCTTCTACACCAGTACAGCGTGCAAACAACCCAGACTTTTCAGAGGAGATCTGCAGGGGTATTTGGACTCATGAATGGGCTGTTATTCAGCTTGATTAAATCTTGAGATTCAATCACTGTGCTGAAAGTTTTCTTTGCCCTCTCTCAATGCAGCACCTTGAGCTTTGATTCTAACATCTTGTTACTCCGAGCGAATTCTGGATTACCTGTGAGTTTCAATGACCGGCAATTGTTGGCAATGAAATGACTTTCAATGGAGTTTAGGAAACCAAGGAGAGACGAATGACTGTATTCTCGGCCAGTTTGGGTTCTTGCTTCGGCATAAAATCATCTCAAACTCTTGTCTAGCTCTTCGTTGCTCATTTGTAAGACATTTGTTTGGATGCCCTTCTGACAACACCACTCTACCAAACACAATAAAAGGTGCGTACAATTTAAAACTTGAAATGGTTTTGCTTGATTTGTAATTTCACTGTTGAAAATAATTCATATAAATTGGTTTTTATTGCACTTATTTATTCACCTTCAAATATCTCCACACACCATTTTGTGTTTCGTTTTGTTCCTTTGGCTTCTGAATTTGCAACAATTGCCATCAACTTGTCACTGTTTAGTGTTGCAAAATGAGCAGCTTTTTCCTCTTCCTCTATTTTCTCCACAACTTCCATACAAGCTAACAGTGCAGTATCAGGAACTGTCTGATTCTTCAAATTGAGTGACACATTCATTAACAGGTCCAACACTGGAAACCAGGCATTCCTTTTCGGGCATATTGTTTTCAAATTTTCCACTCTTCAGCTTACTGCGTCAATATCACATAAATTATAAACTCATATGTATGTCCGCATATTGACAATAAAAATTAGCCAATGAGCACGCAGGAATTTCTGCAGTTATCGCAAAAAGCGTTTGCTAGGGTCTTGGCCATCTATTACATGTAGCGTTTGTTAAGCATTTGGTGTGTTTCATAGCGTTTGCAGCAGTCGTATGGTTGTGGGACCCTGGGGCTGACATTGTCCAGTGGTATTCTTGGTTAGTTTGTGTGTTGTCATCCCATGTGCTTGCAGCGTGTTTATTGCTCTGTGGCACTGTGGGTTGAATTTTAGTACTTTAGCGGTTTTCAGCGTTCCCTCTCTATCTCCCCAGATTTTTTTCCTTTTCTTTCCACTGCGCTATCTGGCTTGAGTGTGACGGGTGCCTGAGGGGGTTTGGCGCAGGGGGCTCATGGCTTGGGCAGGCCAGTTGGGTGATCTAGTGCCTTGGGGATGTGATTGGGGTTGCAGCCCCCAGGGCTTCTTAGGCACCTTCCCTCCATTAGTGACTTGAGCATTAACCACTATTAAAGTAGCAAATCACATGTAAATATGGTGAGAGCAGGGAAGAACTTAATCTGAACATACAGTACAAAGCTGACTCCTCCCTTCATCTTCATATAGATCTTCATATAGATCTTCATATAAGTTGATCTTCACAGAAATCTGGCAACAAAAATCTGGCCATTTTATCAGGGTAGCTTGAAAGAATAAAAATGCTAGGCCAGTGGAGGAGAAGCTAAACAAGGTGTGCTTACATCCATTTTTAAATAGGTAC
Source organism: Platygyra sinensis (assembly GCA_019787425.1). Taxonomy (NCBI): domain Eukaryota; kingdom Metazoa; phylum Cnidaria; class Anthozoa; order Scleractinia; family Merulinidae; genus Platygyra; species Platygyra sinensis. Next base: position 17,983 of record JAHPZR010042704.1, on the reverse strand, counting down.
ATCTCTAAAATTGCAGATAATATGTCCAGGATTGAACACTAATGGGATTCAAATTGAAGGCTTCGGTGGAAAAAGGGCATTAGGTTTTTTACTCAAAAGTGAACTTTGTCAAAAACGCTCCAAATTTCGCATGCAGTTTTGTTTCCGTGTGTCAAACAATGTTCTGCATGTTTTTTCCCTGAAGTTTGCTTCCTTTTTGAGATATTACGTATGCGAAAAAACACATTTTTCCAAGGGCATCCTCTGGGGACCTTTTGTTGAATGGAAAACAAAAGAAACCTTTTGTTTCGCTAAGCGATGAAGTCACTATAATACTTTAATCTCTTACTACTGCTTCGTTAGCACAAGCGGATGAGGCGCTGAACGGGCCAGATTTGAATTTGATTGCCGTGACACCGGCTCGATACGAGGTCACTCAATTTTTTTTTTTCGCTCTGTTCCTTTTCTTTTTTCAAAAATGAAGATATCTATTTAAAAAAAATGCGTATACAGCAGGAATCTGGAGAGATTTTTTATACAAGTTATTGTGACGAGAGACAACACATGAATTTCGATCGAGCGTCAATGCAAAGAGATGAAGTGATGCAGTACAGCTCTTTCAACTAATATCTTAAGTATATAAGCAGCAAGTCAGTTATCAGCATTTGAAGTCAGGTTGATCCAGGCAGCAAAGTCCAAGAGCAGTTACACGTTGCAAAAGATCAATATTTTTCTGGATTTTAAGTGAAATTACCATCTTTGCGGTCACGTGCTAACGTGACAACAAATACAGGTTTTTTTGCATACGTAATATCTCAAAAACGAAACAAACTTCAGCAAAAAAACATGCAGTACATTGTCTAACGCACCTAAACAAAATTGCATGCGAAATTTGGAGCGTTTTTGACAAAGTTCAGTTTTCAGTAAAAAACCTAACGCCCTTTTTCCATCGAAGCCTTCAATTTGAATCCCATTAGTGTTCAATCCTGGACATATTATCTGCAATTTTAGAGATGTACCTATTTAGAAATGGATGTAAGCACACCTTGTTGAGCTTCTTCTCCACTGGCCTAGCATTTTTTTACCTTCAAGCTACCCTGATAAAATGGCCAGATTTTTGTTGCCAGATTTCTATGAAGATCAACCGTCCTCATTGGTAAAAAGTCACCTAAACACACACAATTCAGTCAAATATAAAGTAGTACTAGTAGTAACCACAGGTTAGAAAGTGCGGGCCTGAATGCACTTGAAGAGCTTTTGTTTAGATGTTGGCAATAGAGAAGATGGTTAATGCGTGCCTTGTTTCAAAAGCGTGACAGAAAATTGGCGTTACTTTCGATTCTCACTAGTTAGCTAATTCGATCAAGGAAGGAAGAAGGTGCCAGTCGCAGAGGAATGTTTATTTGCTCAAAATAGAGGCAAAATCTTTCAGAGATGCAAGACAGGACATTGTAAGGATACAGAGAGTAATTTGGGACCAATTGCTGGCTTTTAAGGGTGAAATTATACAGAAGCAAGCTTTATTTTCGCTTCCGTTTCGAACACCGAATAATTCACGCGTTGTTTTACATGTAATATATGCTGTCTGTTCTGTTTTTTCTTTCGTTCTCTTTTCTACCCCGCCGAGGTCATTTTTTCGTCTAAATCACGTAGGGAAAGCTTGGAATTAATGTTCTCATTCAAGGTTGAGCTCTGAGGCAATAATTCTGTGATTTTTTTACCCAAACGTCGGCTTGTGTTGTTGTGGGCGACCGTGGCTACTACGTTGAGTCAAGCAATGACGCGATCGAGGTGAAAAAAAATTGTAATTATTACATTATGGTTTTCTTCCATTTCGCTGAAATCTTAACATGATATGGCTGGATTGTTAAGAATTAGATAGTACTTTTGCCAACGTGTGATAGCTATTAACCCTAAAGTGTTATCCCTTCCAAGTCAGGGTTTGTGAAGAGATTTTGTTCGGCCCGTTCTGCGTAATCAGAGATTTTATAAAAGGTCATTTCATTGCCGATTCAAACGAATATAAATTTACCTATGTTTCAAGCTCAAGTTCTAGTGAACAAAACACATTTTAAATGAGCGCTGGGTTTAATATTTTTCCGGCAAAGGTTTGAGCCGGAGTAACAGAAGCTTGGATCAACGTACTTTGATCTTCCATGTGGCAGAGGTCTGCATCCGGTATCCAATGTGACAAACTGTTGTGATTGACACATTTTTCGCATTCTGATCGTTCTTAGTGGTGGAACAAAATTCAACTTCCGGTTTCAGTGTCCCTGTTATAAATGTTGCGCGCACACATAATACAGAATCTGCTGGTCACTGTCAAGATTAGGGTTGCGGGCCTCTATTGGGCCCGCAATGAAAATTTCAAATAACGCTGTCAAATATGAAGTACTAATTAAATAATACTTGCATTCAATCCTGAACATAGGTGTAAAATTGACAGTGACAGTCAGGTATCCATGGCAACAAACTTTCAAAATTTTCTTTAACTTACACTTTTAAAGCTAACCTTTTTAAAAATAATCTAACTCTTTGCACGCATTACAAATTTTTCTGTCACTAGGCGAGACTGTTGCCTTAATTTAAGTTTTGTTTTCTGTCAATATCATAATGACATAAGCATTGTTGAACTGTTGGTTCGACAAGCTTTGTGTCCTCACTATTTCAGGAAAAATATAAACTTAATATGGGGAAAAATACATGAAGAAAAAAGACACGAAACCGTCTATACTTCAATAACAAACCTAGATCCAAAAAATAAACATCAGCGAACGATCCATCAGGATTTGCTCCGCCTATCACCAAAACACGCCGCGGTTCACCAGCCACAAACGTACAGGTATGGCCTACTCTTATGCATGGAGCATCTCCGTCTGGCGATAGAACGTACCACACGTTTGGTTTTGGCGAGTTATTACTCTCTAGGATAGGAAGAATCTCCATCGAATTTAAAATTTCTAGCGAAGTTCGAAAACAACTTCGATATCTCCCGCCATTTTGAAACTGAGCCCACTCTATCCAGCGGCATGCGTTAAAATGCGTGCGCACGGGCGAACACTTATTTGTATTTCGTTACCAGTTTTTTCTCCAATCTAACGTGGCAAATACAAAATGGAGGAAATTGTGATTGTGTTTACTCTCACCTATGTACTGGTTTCACTGTGTTTCGTGGCCCCTCCGAAAGAATTTGTCAGTGCTGGCTTAACCGTGCAGAATATATTATCCAGTTATTTAGGGAGTGAAGATATGGATTTTGTTGGTTATCATTTGAAGAGGACAACATCCACACTTCTTCTCCATTCTCTGCTTCCACTAGGTACATAAAGCTCAGTCTTAAATCTTAATATGTTTGCAAGTAGTACTTGTGGCTGCTTATTCTTATGATTTCTTGTTACTTTAGAAAATTTTCCAGGCAATAAGCAACTTCTGTTTTTTTCTTGGGAGAGAAAGTTATTATAATTATGGGTTTACCTCGGTGTAAAAACCTGTGAAGTTTTTCTTAGTTTTGTAGCTGTTGTTATGGTTAGGTCTATTATGTTGACTTCTTTGTTTTCTTTGTTTTACATTACTGGTGAGTGTCACAGGTTTTAACAACCAGGATGAGCCCTAAATATAGTAAAGATATCAGTAGCATGGCCTGTTATTGTTAATTTGCCAGCCAGAGAACTATTGGCTGGTGAGACAAGGAATTCTCTTGTTTAAAGTTTGGAATATTAAATAACAAAAACAATGTTTGTAAACAAATATCTTCTCTATGTCCTTAATCAATTTGTAAGTTCCCCAACCCGACAAAAAATTACATGCTTGAATCCTGCACTCAGTGCCTTATTGTGTGTTGTAATTTAGAAACCAGTTTGACAAATTTAAGAAAGGAGAGTAAGTTTTATTTCTGCCACACTCTTGACTCCTTAGTGTTTAGAAAAGCCACATGATGTTAGCTTACTACTTATGCTAGCCAACTCTCCCTGTTTATCCAGGAGTCTTCCCTTTACAGACCAAATCTCCCACTCTCCCATACAAGTCACCAAATCTCCCAGATAAAACAATTAAAAGTGTGTAAAATGCTGATATTAGGAATTTTTGGGGAAAATTATTTGATATTTGATGCATTTTAAGATTTAATCAGAAGGATTTAGGATCAAAAAGGTAGAATTGGCAATCTCCTGAATTTTTATTCGCTTACGTTGGCATCTGTAACTCTGCTGGACTCTTGGTCTGCCTTTTCTGAGGGAGATAGCAAAATCAGCCACCTATCCCACTGAACAATAAGTCACCTACTTCAAAACTTTGTGACAATCCTGAGGCCAGTATGATATCATGGTAATATTTCATGTTCGTCCTTCAATGTTGATGATGACCATGACTTCCACTGGGTTATATGAAGTAGCCAGTAACAAGCAAAAATCGCCATCTACTTTATGTAAATGTAAATTTACATGTAATGTTAAACATAGGGAGTGCCTTTGCAATCACCCGAGCCAGAGACTCGTGATAAAGTGCTTGTGAATAATTCAGATCGAATTGGAATTTAGAAATGTTGACTTTTGAGGAGAGGGAAAAACCAGAGTACCCGGAGAAAAACCCCTCAGAGCAGAGAAGAGAACCAACAACAAACCCAACCCACGTATGATGCCAGGTCCGGGAATCGAACCTGGGACACGTTGCTGAGAGGTGGGCGCTCTCACCGCTGTGCCATCCTCCCCTCAAAATGTCTTGGCTTGCTAAAATCCAAAACTTTGTGATAACCCTGAGTCACAAAGTTTTGGATGATAGCAAGCCAAGACATTTTGAGGGGAGGATGGCACAGCGGTGAGAGCGCCCACCTCTCAGCAACGTGTCCCAGGTTCGATTCCCGGACCTGGCATCATACGTGGGTTGGGTTTGTTGTTGGTTCTCTTCTCTGCTCTGAGGGGTTTTTCTCCAGGGTACTCTGGTTTTTCCCTCTCCTCAAAAGTCAACATTTCTAAATTCCAATTCGATCTGAATTATTCACAAGCACTTTATCACGAGTCTCTGGCTCGGGTGATTGCAAAGGCACTCCCTATGTTTAACATTACATGTAAATTTACATTTACATAAAGTAGATGGCGATTTTTGCTTGTTACTGGCTACTTCATATAACCCAGTGGAAGTCATGGTCATCATCAACATTGAAGGACGAACATGAAATATTACCATGATATCATACTGGCCTCAGGATTGTCACAAAGTTTTGAAGTAGGTGACTTATTGTTCAGTGGGATAGGTGGCTGATTTTGCTATCTCCCTCAGAAAAGGCAGACCAAGAGTCCAGCAGAGTTACAGATGCCAACGTAAGCGAATAAAAATTCAGGAGATTGCCAATTCTACCTTTTTGATCCTAAATCCTTCTGATTAAATCTTAAAATGCATCAAATATCAAATAATTTTCCCCAAAAATTCCTAATATCAGCATTTTACACACTTTTAATTGTTTTATCTGGGAGATTTGGTGACTTGTATGGGAGAGTGGGAGATTTGGTCTGTAAAGGGAAGACTCCTGGATAAACAGGGAGAGTTGGCTAGCATAAGTAGTAAGCTAACATCATGTGGCTTTTCTAAACACTAAGGAGTCAAGAGTGTGGCAGAAATAAAACTTACTCTCCTTTCTTAAATTTGTCAAACTGGTTTCTAAATTACAACACACAATAAGGCACTGAGTGCAGGATTCAAGCATGTAATTTTTTGTCGGGTTGGGGAACTTACAAATTGATTAAGGACATAGAGAAGATATTTGTTTACAAACATTGTTTTTGTTATTTAATATTCCAAACTTTAAACAAGAGAATTCCTTGTCTCACCAGCCAATAGTTCTCTGGCTGGCAAATTAACAATAACAGGCCATGCTACTGATATCTTTACTATATTTAGGGCTCATCCTGGTTGTTAAAACCTGTGACACTCACCAGTAATGTAAAACAAAGAAAACAAAGAAGTCAACATAATAGACCTAACCATAACAACAGCTACAAAACTAAGAAAAACTTCACAGGTTTTTACACCGAGGTAAACCCATAATTATAATAACTTTCTCTCCCAAGAAAAAAACAGAAGTTGCTTATTGCCTGGAAAATTTTCTAAAGTAACAAGAAATCATAAGAATAAGCAGCCACAAGTACTACTTGCAAACATATTAAGATTTAAGACTGAGCTTTATGTACCTAGTGGAAGCAGAGAATGGAGAAGAAGTGTGGATGTTGTCCTCTTCAAATGATAACCAACAAAATCCATATCTTCACTCCCTAAATAACTGGATAATATATTCTGCACGGTTAAGCCAGCACTGACAAATTCTTTCGGAGGGGCCACGAAACACAGTGAAACCAGTACATAGGTGAGAGTAAACACAATCACAATTTCCTCCATTTTGTATTTGCCACGTTAGATTGGAGAAAAAACTGGTAACGAAATACAAATAAGTGTTCGCCCGTGCGCACGCATTTTAACGCATGCCGCTGGATAGAGTGGGCTCAGTTTCAAAATGGCGGGAGATATCGAAGTTGTTTTCGAACTTCGCTAGAAATTTTAAATTCGATGGAGATTCTTCCTATCCTAGAGAGTAATAACTCGCCAAAACCAAACGTGTGGTACGTTCTATCGCCAGACGGAGATGCTCCATGCATAAGAGTAGGCCATACCTGTACGTTTGTGGCTGGTGAACCGCGGCGTGTTTTGGTGATAGGCGGAGCAAATCCTGATGGATCGTTCGCTGATGTTTATTTTTTGGATCTAGGTTTGTTATTGAAGTATAGACGGTTTCGTGTCTTTTTTCTTCATGTATTTTTCCCCATATTAAGTTTATATTTTTCCTGAAATAGTGAGGACACAAAGCTTGTCGAACCAACAGTTCAACAATGCTTATGTCATTATGATATTGACAGAAAACAAAACTTAAATTAAGGCAACAGTCTCGCCTAGTGACAGAAAAATTTGTAATGCGTGCAAAGAGTTAGATTATTTTTAAAAAGGTTAGCTTTAAAAGTGTAAGTTAAAGAAAATTTTGAAAGTTTGTTGCCATGGATACCTGACTGTCACTGTCAATTTTACACCTATGTTCAGGATTGAATGCAAGTATTATTTAATTAGTACTTCATATTTGACAGCGTTATTTGAAATTTTCATTGCGGGCCCAATAGAGGCCCGCAACCCTAATCTTGACAGTGACCAGCAGATTCTGTATTATGTGTGCGCGCAACATTTATAACAGGGACACTGAAACCGGAAGTTGAATTTTGTTCCACCACTAAGAACGATCAGAATGCGAAAAATGTGTCAATCACAACAGTTTGTCACATTGGATACCGGATGCAGACCTCTGCCACATGGAAGATCAAAGTACGTTGATCCAAGCTTCTGTTACTCCGGCTCAAACCTTTGCCGGAAAAATATTAAACCCAGCGCTCATTTAAAATGTGTTTTGTTCACTAGAACTTGAGCTTGAAACATAGGTAAATTTATATTCGTTTGAATCGGCAATGAAATGACCTTTTATAAAATCTCTGATTACGCAGAACGGGCCGAACAAAATCTCTTCACAAACCCTGACTTGGAAGGGATAACACTTTAGGGTTAATAGCTATCACACGTTGGCAAAAGTACTATCTAATTCTTAACAATCCAGCCATATCATGTTAAGATTTCAGCGAAATGGAAGAAAACCATAATGTAATAATTACAATTTTTTTTCACCTCGATCGCGTCATTGCTTGACTCAACGTAGTAGCCACGGTCGCCCACAACAACACAAGCCGACGTTTGGGTAAAAAAATCACAGAATTATTGCCTCAGAGCTCAACCTTGAATGAGAACATTAATTCCAAGCTTTCCCTACGTGATTTAGACGAAAAAATGACCTCGGCGGGGTAGAAAAGAGAACGAAAGAAAAAACAGAACAGACAGCATATATTACATGTAAAACAACGCGTGAATTATTCGGTGTTCGAAACGGAAGCGAAAATAAAGCTTGCTTCTGTATAATTTCACCCTTAAAAGCCAGCAATTGGTCCCAAATTACTCTCTGTATCCTTACAATGTCCTGTCTTGCATCTCTGAAAGATTTTGCCTCTATTTTGAGCAAATAAACATTCCTCTGCGACTGGCACCTTCTTCCTTCCTTGATCGAATTAGCTAACTAGTGAGAATCGAAAGTAACGCCAATTTTCTGTCACGCTTTTGAAACAAGGCACGCATTAACCATCTTCTCTATTGCCAACATCTAAACAAAAGCTCTTCAAGTGCATTCAGGCCCGCACTTTCTAACCTGTGGTTACTACTAGTACTACTTTATATTTGACTGAATTGTGTGTGTTTAGGTGACTTTTTACCAATGAGGACGGTTGATCTTCATAGAAATCTGGCAACAAAAATCTGGCCATTTTATCAGGGTAGCTTGAAGGTAAAAAAATGCTAGGCCAGTGGAGAAGAAGCTCAACAAGGTGTGCTTACATCCATTTCTAAATAGGTACATCTCTAAAATTGCAGATAATATGTCCAGGATTGAACACTAATGGGATTCAAATTGAAGGCTTCGATGGAAAAAGGGCGTTAGGTTTTTTACTGAAAACTGAACTTTGTCAAAAACGCTCCAAATTTCGCATGCAATTTTGTTTAGGTGCGTTAGACAATGTACTGCATGTTTTTTTGCTGAAGTTTGTTTCGTTTTTGAGATATTACGTATGCAAAAAAACCTGTATTTGTTGTCACGTTAGCACGTGACCGCAAAGATGGTAATTTCACTTAAAATCCAGAAAAATATTGATCTTTTGCAACGTGTAACTGCTCTTGGACTTTGCTGCCTGGATCAACCTGACTTCAAATGCTGATAACTGACTTGCTGCTTATATACTTAAGATATTAGTTGAAAGAGCTGTACTGCATCACTTCATCTCTTTGCATTGACGCTCGATCGAAATTCATGTGTTGTCTCTCGTCACAATAACTTGTATAAAAAATCTCTCCAGATTCCTGCTGTATACGCATTTTTTTTAAATAGATATCTTCATTTTTGAAAAAAGAAAAGGAACAGAGCGAAAAAAAAAAATTGAGTGACCTCGTATCGAGCCGGTGTCACGGCAATCAAATTCAAATCTGGCCCGTTCAGCGCCTCATCCGCTTGTGCTAACGAAGCAGTAGTAAGAGATTAAAGTATTATAGTGACTTCATCGCTTAGCGAAACAAAAGGTTTCTTTTGTTTTCCATTCAACAAAAGGTCCCCAGAGGATGCCCTTGGAAAAATGTGTTTTTTCGCATACGTAATATCTCAAAAAGGAAGCAAACTTCAGGGAAAAAACATGCAGAACATTGTTTGACACACGGAAACAAAACTGCATGCGAAATTTGGAGCGTTTTTGACAAAGTTCACTTTTGAGTAAAAAACCTAATGCCCTTTTTCCACCGAAGCCTTCAATTTGAATCCCATTAGTGTTCAATCCTGGACATATTATCTGCAATTTTAGAGATGTACCTATTTAAAAATGGATGTAAGCACACCTTGTTTAGCTTCTCCTCCACTGGCCTAGCATTTTTATTCTTTCAAGCTACCCTGATAAAATGGCCAGATTTTTGTTGCCAGATTTCTGTGAAGATCAACTTATATGAAGATCTATATGAAGATCTATATGAAGATGAAGGGAGGAGTCAGCTTTGTACTGTATGTTCAGATTAAGTTCTTCCCTGCTCTCACCATATTTACATGTGATTTGCTACTTTAATAGTGGTTAATGCTCAAGTCACTAATGGAGGGAAGGTGCCTAAGAAGCCCTGGGGGCTGCAACCCCAATCACATCCCCAAGGCACTAGATCACCCAACTGGCCTGCCCAAGCCATGAGCCCCCTGCGCCAAACCCCCTCAGGCACCCGTCACACTCAAGCCAGATAGCGCAGTGGAAAGAAAAGGAAAAAAATCTGGGGAGATAGAGAGGGAACGCTGAAAACCGCTAAAGTACTAAAATTCAACCCACAGTGCCACAGAGCAATAAACACGCTGCAAGCACATGGGATGACAACACACAAACTAACCAAGAATACCACTGGACAATGTCAGCCCCAGGGTCCCACAACCATACGACTGCTGCAAACGCTATGAAACACACCAAATGCTTAACAAACGCTACATGTAATAGATGGCCAAGACCCTAGCAAACGCTTTTTGCGATAACTGCAGAAATTCCTGCGTGCTCATTGGCTAATTTTTATTGTCAATATGCGGACATACATATGAGTTTATAATTTATGTGATATTGACGCAGTAAGCTGAAGAGTGGAAAATTTGAAAACAATATGCCCGAAAAGGAATGCCTGGTTTCCAGTGTTGGACCTGTTAATGAATGTGTCACTCAATTTGAAGAATCAGACAGTTCCTGATACTGCACTGTTAGCTTGTATGGAAGTTGTGGAGAAAATAGAGGAAGAGGAAAAAGCTGCTCATTTTGCAACACTAAACAGTGACAAGTTGATGGCAATTGTTGCAAATTCAGAAGCCAAA
>JAHPZR010042704.1:0-2500 GCA_019787425.1 Platygyra sinensis | reverse complement strand
ACTGTACTTTTTCCAAACACCTTTATCTTTTCTTCACTGGAAACTTTTGCCTTGCAAAGCAAACAAACCTCGGAAGTCAGAATCTTCTTCGGTGTTTCAATGGCCCTCATAGCTCATTGCGAACAAATTCATGATTCTAAAATTATCACCGGCTCCCGCAGCGTCGCGCGTGTATGCGAGTATCTTGTTCTATCGGTGAATTTTAATGGTCAACAACAAAACAAAAGTTTTGAGGTCACGGAAGTCAATCTTTGACTCGAGTTCGCAGACGTTATTTTCGGCGGAACCAATGATAGCCGGAAATACGTCTGCACTTGCAGGCTAACATGTAAGCTGAACCAGCTACTATATTATTGGTTTTCTTTCCAGCAATGAGTTTACATGGCTATTATCCATCAAGTTCACTGGATCTACATAATTAACAATAATTAAATGAGACCAATAAGAAGGATTTTGCCTTGTTTATAAACTAACTAGCCAAGATACTTTGTATCATTTTTTTCATTTCCTTCCTATTCAATGCTATTTTCATTTTCTTTAATTTATGATGCAAAAAAATGTTTCTGTTACTGATAGTTTCCCATGATCTTTGGACATGGAGCCAAAAAGTGTTGCTGATGAGATTTAAAATCCTAGGGCTTGATAATACATGTAGTCTTAAAATAATAAATAAATTAAAATTATGCTTAGGATTTATTCTCATGCAATTGAATAGCAAAATAAAAAAATAAGATTTTGATGCAAGTGGCAAATGAAATACACCCATGCACATGTAGTGCAACATTGCCAATAAACCTCTCTTCCAATGTCTTTTAACCATTCCTTTTTTGCCTGAAAAACTTATAGAAAAGGGCAAATGGGAAACAGTTGAGACCTGTGGAAGCCCACCATCTCCAAGAACCTGTCACAGCATGGTGTGTGTAGGCAGCAAGTTTTACGTATTTGGTGGAGGATTAAGTGGCCCTGACCCTGTTCCAGACACAACTGTTCATGTTTTTAATGCTGGTGAGATGTACAATGCATGCAAGCACGTAATGCTGTGTGAATTTTCAACACAAAACTATCCTTTTAAAAAAGAAAAATGTTACATGTCGTTTTACTAGTGACAACAATTTGCCTCACTTATTATGGGGCTAGTTTAACTCCCTGTTACTATGATTGCTGTTGAAGCTAACATTAAAGGAGATTGGTCACTCCAAAAACATGTATGTTTTTTTGTCTGTGCTTTTAAAAAAAACCTCACACTAAGTGTAGCCACTCACCAGAGTTTCAGCCTCTTAAGTTCACTGGTTTTGTTTTTGAAATTCATCTCCAAAGAAGCACGAAATTCGAACATCATTGCGGTATTTTGAACAGTATTCAGTAGCCTGGCCAATTGCTTTCATGACATCATTCCCTTCAAGAGATTTTGTCCAAATGGCTTCCGACAAACCTTTAACCTACCACTCTGGGTTACAGCTGCTCCTTAGCTGTATTGTTTTGAGCCAAACATGCTCCAAGCCCCGAAATGAGAGCATTGTGGATTGCGAAGTGAATAATCACGTGCCAAATGGATAAAATAGATTTTGGTGACCTTGTGAAGGATGTCAAGTCAGTTGTTGGTTTTTCTTCTTCCCACCAATTTTGAGTCAGACGGCAGGACATCACATAAACACAGCCTGGCTGCCAAGACAGTTTCAAAATGGCGGCCTACAGGGTTGCTTCTTCCTAGAAAAATTTCTTCAGGATAGTGGGCACTTCTGAGGCTGATACTTTGGAGTGGAAAGGCTGAATGGAAGTGAAGACAAATAAAGTACTAAGCTTTTTGGAGTAACCTTCTCCTTGAAAGGTCATTATCAGTTTTAAACATTGTAGTACATGTTAATTAATGATTATGATAATACTGTTTATTGAAAATTAATATCATTAATATATATGTGACTAAAGAGAAAAAATATTAAAATCATGATAAAATTCATAGACTCTACATGTAACCTCCTCCTGTACCATTTTAGCTAAAACCCATTGAGTGCACTCTCTATCAAGTAGTGTTAAGTAGTATAGTATTTACATAGTTTTTACATAATTTACTTCAACACTTGTATGGTTGTGCATTTTACTGTGCACACCAGGTATATATGGCTCACACATATTTTATGTTACTTTATATTAGAGGATGACAGCTGGAGTCAGCCAGATGTCAGTGGAAGTCCTCCATGTGCCAGACATGGTCATGTATCGGTAGCAGTTGGAACAGATATTTACATTCATGGTGGAATGGCTGGCACTAATATGTTTGATGATGTCTACAAATTTAATACCGGTAGGTTATACAAACTGTAATTGATGACTGAGTCCAAAAACTTTTCTAGATAATTAATACTTCTAATGTTGTGATACATGTGTATCTACTGAATAATAATTTGCGAACATTCTCAGTTCAAGTGCTCATTAGAGGCCTCATTAGGGGGGCTATGATATCTCACATCCCAATAATTTTATTATTTTTTTACCTTAATCC
>JAHPZR010042703.1:20000-26806 GCA_019787425.1 Platygyra sinensis | reverse complement strand
GCCTTAACGTAGTTTTTATCACTATATAGTATATTAGGGAAAGGGTGAAAGCGGGCTGGGAGCGGAGAGTAATTTCGCTCTCTCAAACAGAGCTCAATGTGGATGATGTTCTTTTGGAATAATGTCACGCAATTTATCAGGGACAAACAATCTAAAAAAGAAATATTTAGAAAAGCACACTGGTACTTTGCTCAATAATAATGAAACATCCTTTTCATTACTTAACGGACTATTTCCCTTCACTTTTTAAATGAAAATCACAAATTTTTTGTCATTTGTAACTTGAATTTTAAGGGGCATAACATTAGTTTATCTAGATGTTCCCCTCCTCTCTAGTTTCCAATATACCATGTAAATTAAGTGCTGTAAATTTGTATCGTATGTTTAATTTCCTTTTGAATAATAATAATGTGTTATTAGAAATTGGAGGAACAAAATAAAACAAAAGGCTTGAATAAATGGATGTTAATAAATTAAGAAAACAGTTGGCCACGTTACGTAAATTATCCACTGAAACACATATTAGGAAAGTCCAACTTCAAATACGTGTCTACCTCGTCAGAAAGACCGTTGCATGATTTTTAAGCCACCGCAAAAAGGTATCTTATCTGCTACGCGTACGAAATAATTGCCCCCGCAGGGTTTTGGCCCAGAGGCCAAAACCCGAGGAGGCATTATAGTCTCCCCCGCGTATACGTATAAAGAATGTGTGAAATATTGGTGTAGTATGCGAATTAATCCCGATTTGAAGAAACTAGACGCGCACGGTGGTCCCGGTTAATTTTTCAGTCAGCTCGCAAGGTAATGCTACACGGGTAATTCTTGCAACCACCAACACGAGGAGGAGATCGAGGAAGATACTATTTGCTGAACGAGGAGGAGAGGAAAATGTTTGCCAAAATATATTTTAGGGCGAGTATCTGTCATAACTGTGATTGCTTCACATCTTGAATTCAAAGGTTATTCAGCAGTACCAGATTGAACTGTTTGGAACAGAAGTTGATTTGTCGGACACAAATCAGCCCAAACACCATACATTTAAACATCACTTTTATTTGGATCGCTTATTTTTACAAGGTAATCTTACGCGGCGTAGAGCCCATGTGACGGCAGGGTTAAATGGCAAGGATCCAAATGTAAACGTAAATGTTTTGCGGCGTTTTCGTTGAGGACAAAAGCTTGACTGTAATTTGCATATATGGCGACAGTAACGGAATACTTCTGTTTACGTAAGTCTCGACTTCTTTTCTGCTTTCGAGATAAGTTTGCTCGTAGAGTCCTCGTATATCCATAGGTAGCCCACGCTTACTGTGCGTGACAAGTGACATAACACGGGTTAATTATAGAAAACATATGGGGCGAAAGTTAGCTCCGAAAATTCGTTAGAAAATGGAAATAAAAATCGATGAAACTTTCCGTGTGGCGAGTTCTTGTTGTCCTTAATACGTAGTTTTTGGGAAAAAGCTAGTCCTCATCACCTTTCCTTCATAGTAAAGTACCACTTTACTATGAAGGAATTTTCAGAGCTAAACTTCGCCCCATATGTTCTCTATAATTTACCCATGTTATGTCACGTGTCACGCACAGTGAGCCTGGGTTACCTATGGTACAGAGTGGTGTGATATCTGTGATATCCAGAACGCACTTCGTGAGAGTATTATGAAAGAATATCATGTGTGATAGACTGATTCTTTGGATCATATTTATGATACGATGCCTTAGTTACTTAAACAGTAGGAGTGATATAGTTAACAAAAAATATATATATAAAATTTCAGTTCATACAATAAATAATAGTTTTCTTATACGCAGTGGAATTTTTATAAGAATTTTATACCCTTGACGGTTAAAATAGAAGCGGGGGCAGATTTAGTGAGAACTATTACTAGTTAGATATTACACACTAAACATTTACTCAAGTATGAAAGTTAAACAGTTTGAGTAAATTAGTATGTGCTGGTCCATCCAAAAAATATTACATTTGCCATAAGTTAATGTCTGCAAACAATACGTGCTGCATCTCGCAAGATCTTCATTAGCATTAGTCAGCGTTGAAAAAATACTTGAAACGTAAAGGGAGAAAGTTTAATTTAGTTCCGAAATCAGGTATGGGATTTTTCTTTCGTGAAAGTAAAATCAGTATTTCCTTTGTAAGCCCGCAGTACAGGCGTTATTTCGGAGCAGAGTGCCATTTCCATGACGCCATCTTAGATTGTAGTTGGATGCTTGGTGTAGAGGCTTGCTGTAGAGGCGGGAAGGCGAGGCACTTGCCATTTTTCTCCACTTCACGCCTCTTCCCTCGGCAAATATTTCCTAGAAGGTTTCATTTAGGCTGTGAATAGCTGAAATGCCATAAGTTCCCAAATTGTGTTGATTTTTCAAGTTAAAAAAGACGGTGAGGGAGTTAAAAAGTAACATAAAGACATTATCTCTTGTAGGTAACATCTGTACCTAACAGTCCTAGCAGCATAAATAATGATGCGAGTGACCCCGAACATTGTACAGAGTACCGGGGCATACTATTTGATATGTTATTTCATCATTTTGTTATGGTTCCGGTGTAATAAAAGTGGATTTTAGTTTTATTAGCTGAAGCGGAAGGATGATAACCAAACCAAAGCATGGTTACGTCAAGACTGCTTGGTTAATATTATTTTAAAAGACGCTTGAGTACATCATCCTCGAGTACATCATAGCCAAAGCTGTCATCTACAAAGAGGATTAAGCGCGAAAGTAACTGCACTGACTTTCAAGATTTCCAACAGAATAAAGTTCATTAATTCTGTTTTAGAATATTTACTCTGGGTTATTAAAAGTATTTTAAAGCGCGACAAGCCATAATTCCCGAAGCGGTTTAAGTTTATCACAGCTGTAAAGCGCACACACAAAGTATATTTCCGTTGATGGAAACGAAAATTGTCACCCACGAGCAAAAACGGAGCCATTTAGAAAATCTATCAAATATTGGCAGACTGCCTCTGCCCCTAAGTGGTTTTCAAGTTATAAGAACCCTGAAACGCTATTCTCATTTTCCCGCGACATGATAACTTGTTCAACAACATTTTTGTTCTTCTGATAGCATTTACAAAGCGATGGAAGTTCATGATTTAATTTTCACAAATAAGCCAACTGGAATTGATCTGTTTACACTGCATAACAAGTACGTATGGCATGATCATCTGAAAGCAATTTCCTTGCAAATTATTACTTTGTAGTAATCAGGTAAGACAACTAGGCCGGTGTTATTATTTTCTGTATGAAGCACATTAATTACAGTATAGTGCTACATCCAACGGAGGGCGACAAACTAAGAGAGCATTTTACACTTCTAACAACAAGCTCAGAGAAGAGCAAGGAAATGGCGAGCGAAACTGACAATTTTGGATGCATGACAGGTTTTTGCGGAACACATCAAGCGATTGCGTACTCGTCAGTACACAGCATTCTTGTTCTAATCGCGCTTCTGGGAAATGTTTGGGTCATTGCTGCTCCTCATAAGGTGTCATCCCTTCATCCGCCATCAAAACTATTGTTGTGTTGTCTTGCCTGCACCGATCTCTGTGTGGGTTTGATCACATAGCCTCTTCATGTTGTCCTTTTGGTGTCACCAGAAGATTCCCAAGCTCAGAACTATATTTTCAATGTTTTTTAAAAGCTTGGCTACAATGTTCGCGGGAGTGTCTTTGCTAACACTTACTGCAATAAGTGTAGATAGACTTCTTGCACTGCAAATGGGACTAAGGTACAGACAGGTGGTAACCTTAAAACGTGCATGGATTTTTGTTGCTGTTTTGGCTTTTTAGCATTACGGTTGCTATGGTATTCTTTTACAACTTTCGTATCACCATTTTCATCATTTCGATGACGACGTTTTTCTGCATAGTAACATCGACTCTACTAGTGTTACACGAAAATCTACTTGACGCTTCGTAATCACCAAGCACAGGCTCAAGACACTGTCCATGAAGGACAAGCGAACGTAGGAGGAATTTCGCTGAAAATTGAACGGTACAAAAAAAAAAAATGTATCCAGTGCATTATGGCTACAAATTACATTAGTGGTTTGTTAACTTCCATAAAAAAAAACAAAACAAAACAAAACAAGAAAAAAACAAAACTACAAAATTGGCCAATATACTCACTCGTCTAGCGGAATTAGTGCTTACCCTGAACGCATTCTCGTTCAACAACGAATTCTACCATCAAGTGGGAGGGGTGGCCATGGGCAGCAAAATGGGCCCAAATTACGCGTGTCTTTTTGTAGGCTACGTAGAAGAACAAATCAGTCAACGATACACTGGTACAGTACCTCAGCTACACAAGAGATACATCGACGATGTGGTAGGCATCGCGTGTTCTAGCCGCGTTGAACTGAGGATTACATTGCCTTTGTCGCCAATTTTCATCCCGCTCTGCAATTCACACATACAATCTCTGAAACTGAACTACCTTTCTTGGATATCAATCTGCGCATTTCAGGCGACCGCATCCGCACTTCTGTCCACTACAAAGCCACTGATACACACAGCTATCTCCACTACGATTAATCACATCCCCACCACTGCAACGAGAGCCTCCCATACAGCCAGCTTCTACGCCTTCGACGCATCTGTTCTGACCAAGCCGACTTTCTAGACAAAGCCCAAGAGATGGCCTCATTCTTTGAGAGACGCGGCTACAGCGCTCAAACCCTGAAGCATGACCTCGAGAAAATGAAACACCTATCACAAAGCGACTCTCTTTCCAAAAGCAACTCAACAGAGGAAAAGATGAGCAGAATTCCTTTAGTACTAAGATACCATCCTTTGAACACTCGAGTACAACGAATCCTGCTAGAAAATTTCAAAATTATTGCAGATGACCCAACAACAAGCCTTATCTTTCCTCGACCGCCAATAGTTGCGTTTCGACTTGATGACAACTTGCGAACATCACTAGTTTACACGGCAGAAAAGCAGGCTGCAACACGCGCAGGTACCTATCCGTGTCAACACCCACGTTGTCGTACTTGTGGCAATATTTCCAGCGAAACAGATCTTCTGGGACCAAAGGATCGCTTAACCATCCAAGACTCCTTTACTTGTTTGTCCTCTGGTCTGATTTACTGCATCTCCTGCCTTCGCTGCCCTACCATTTACATCGGCGAGACTGGGCGCACTCTGAGGGAACGTTTTGGCGAACATCTTCGAAGCATCAACAAGAATGTGCCTGGTTTTCCCGTCGCAGAACATTTCAGATTTAACGGACATACCGCTGCCGACGCCCTGGTCCGCGGGATCAAACTCTGCGATGGGAACAAACAGAGGATGAGGCAGGAGATGCGTCTCATCTTTCGTCTAGGAACATGTCAGCCGCGCGGCCTCAATGCTGATTTTCAGTTCACTTGAAGTTCGCGCACGCGTGCACAACGCAACTTTCAAATTTAAAATTAAATAACAGGAAACGTGGCTCAATTCATAACGAACATTCCACTGATGAAGGGCACAGTCCCTAAACTTTTGGACATTTACTCTAAGTTTGGCACTTCTAGCAACATTTTTAACCTTTGTTTTTTATTGTAATAACAAGTGCCACGCAGCATACGAGGTTTTCAACTTCTTTCTTTGTTACCTTCCATATACTATCGTAGCTACAATATTTGCCATTGCGGAAACGCGCACACAGTTACTTGGCCTTTGCTTGGAAGCAGCGCTAACTCTAGTTTTGCTTAACTCATCTCTTAACCCATTTTTGTACTGCTGGAAGATGAAGGAAGTCAGGCAAGCAGTGAAGGTCATGATCAGAAACTTTTCTTGTTTCTCATGTCAAATATTCACTTTCCTTGTCGTTGTAAATGCGACTTCCGCTCGGAGTTTCCAAGACTTAATGTTTGGTGTGCAGTAATTTTGTATTTTCGCGGGGAACTGGTTTGCGTTTCAGATTTTAAACGATCGATAACTGACACGACCACAGGGATGAGAAGTCAGTTTTGACTAAGTTTGAGGCTTGTAGGTTGATGTGAGACCAAGCTATCGACTTTGAAACATTGTTTAAATTAACCTATATATTTGTAACAATTGTAATATTCCATCATTTGCTTACTAATTCCAAAAATTGAGATGGAAAATCATGAACAGTCATCGTTTACCCACTGCATATTTAAGAGGTTCTCTCAAGTCATAACTGAGACTGATGTATGATGTCATCCATGTTGATCAAAGGCGAAATTCACGCGAAATTCTACCATGAGGAAATTGAAAATAAAATAAGGCAGTTTGTTTTCCATTTCCCTTCCTACCAAACCTGAATGAATAATTCATCATAATAATTTATCACAGCCTGTGAGATCAATGTGTGTTGATACTTAACTGTGTCTTGATCGTCTTGATCATTGCCCCCGCAGAGTTTTGGCCCAGAGGCCAAAACCCGAGGAGCCATTATAGTCTCCCCCGCGCATATGTATAAAGAATGTGTGAAATATTGGTGTAGTATGCGAATCACCCCCGATTTGAAGAAACTAGGCGCGCACGGTGGTCCCGGTTAATTTCTCAATCAGCTGAGCTCGCAAGGCAATGCTACATGGGTAATTCTTGCAATCACGAACACGAGGAGGAGGTCGAGGAAGATACTATTTGCTGCAGGAGGAGGAGACAGGAAGATTTTTGCCAATATATATTTTAGGGCGAGTATCTGTCATCACAGCGATTTCTTCATATCAAAGGTTACTCAGCAGTACCAGGTTGAACTGTTTGGTACAGACGTTGATTTCTCGGACACAAGTCAGCAACGGGGTCGACAGACTCGACCCAAACACCACACGTGGTAAG
>JAHPZR010042703.1:0-5000 GCA_019787425.1 Platygyra sinensis | reverse complement strand
CAACAACTAATTCTTGACAAATTATCACAAGGCTGTACTCTAGCAAAATTTTCAGGGCGCCCTTCGGGCGCCTTACCATGACAAGTAGGTCGCCCAGCCTTCCAGGTACACACATATATAATGAGGGTTCTGTGGCAGATTTTTTTTTGCTCCCCTGGCTCCCAAAACCTCGCCAGGGGACAGATAAAAAATCTGCCACAGAACGCCTCATTATAAATGTGTGTGAGGGCAAAAACGCCGTTTATGCGAAAACAATAAATGAGTTACTATTTTGCGACACAGAATTTTTTTCTATTGGAGAAATGTGCGGCTAATATAGAAAGCAATGGCTGCTGCTAATTTTTCGAGAGATGGCTTTGAAAAACAGGAAAATATTGACTCTTTTATTATTAATTTAACCGGTAATCGATCTACACAAATGGAGGAATATTTATTTCGTAAGCTTTATGATCAGACGAAAAATGATGAAACTCGAAAGATTCTTGAATTTACCTTTGATTTTTCAAAGCAAAAAAATTGTTGTGCCGCGTTGAAAATAGGCGAGTACTTGTGTTGCGGGGAGCCCTGTGAAGGCATGTTTTGCTATAAACACCTGCTACAGATGGAAGGTCTTGGGATTATTCCGGGGCCTTGCAAGTGTTGTGGAATAGGAATAGACAAAAGAAGCACATACTGCAGCTCTTGCGTAATTGAAACGGGGAAAAGAGTTTGAAGTTGATGAGCCCTCTATTGGAAGTTATGACTGGCACGTCAAAACATCAGGCATCAATGCTTCTGGAAACTAATTTAATATTTTGCATGCAAGCGTGAAGAGCAAAATATCTTATGCGTAACGCCGTCTTCGGTCACGCAAAAAGAGCTAGGCTTTTGCTTTGATAAATCTATCAAAGTTTGGCTTACGCTGTAAGCCAGTGAATTAAAATATTCATTAAAGGCTGGCTTACGCCGTAAGTCATTAAAAATACAGCAATTTTGACTTACGGCTACAAAACTTACTTACGACGCAAAAATCGCTCGTCTGTTTGACAAAAAAAAGATCTTGGCTCACAAACGGCTACACGGCATTCAAGCCGCTATTTCAGGCCAAAATCTTGTTTTCAGAAGCATAAGTTCGCCAAAATCTTGTTTTCAGAAGCATAAGTTCGCCATCTGTACTCCTTCGAAGACCGCCGCAAAATGAATCGTAATGCTGTGTGTGTAATACTTTATTACGGCAGCGAACTTTCTCGAAACACGAGATAACAATATTTACACGTGAGCCATGCACTCAACCAATTCACGTGTAATATCTCGCACGTGTCTCTGCCATTCAGGCGTGAAGTGTTCATTGACGAAAAACGTGACCAAGTGGAAACAAACAATCATGTCTTAATGATATGCACATAAAGCCGTGAATTTTCAAATCTTAATTCGAACCGGCGATTGCGGCAATTTTTTTTCGAAATTCTTCTTCCATCTCGCTTCGAACATTTTTTTTGATCTTCTCAATGTCTGGCTGGGATGTATTCTGAGTCAGTTTTGCCCTAACAGCTTGTTTTAGCACGTTATACTGTGAATATTCATCCATGATCAGCTGAAACTCTCTGTCGGATATTTCATTGTCGGCCAAAGCTTTGGAATATAGCCGGTGAACAGTGTCAAGTTTGGCGCTTGCGAGAGATACAATCGCCTGATGTTTTTTAATTTTTGATTCAAGCTTCTTACTGGCGATTACCAGCCCCGAAGAAGCAAGAGCGAATGCACCACCAACGCCACCGAGTGGAATTGAGGCAGGGAGACCTACAACAGAGAGAGCACTTCCAAGGCCGGCAACAGAACAAGAAGCAGAAAGGACGCCGGTCCCGGAGGCGCTCCAGTTGGCAATCTTTTTGGCCTTCTTGTATTTTTTCGCAACGCGGCGATAATGTTCAACTTCAGCGTTCAGAGAAGCTGCAACTTCATTGGCCTTTTGCATTCTGAAATTGTCAGGCGAAAGCTGCGGATACAGACTGATTCAGGTGCGGAAGGTAAAACGTTTGAGCACATACTATTATTAGAAAATTAATTTAACTCCAATTCAAACTCAAGCGGCATGCCGTTGAAATCAAACAGCTCGCCGTCTTGATCTCTGACGCTGAGAGTGATGCTGTTTACATGAGAACTTGTAGAGCAGTCGCGAAAGGTCTGTATTTGGCTGTGATAGCTGACCTTTTCATAAGGCTTGCCGTTTACATCAAACTTTGCCAAGAGATCTGTCTTTTTGTTGTTTAAGAAGTTCTGATTTTTGTCGATCAGATCACAATGAATGAAATAAGCGGAAGGGCTGTTTAGCTTTTTGACATAAGAAATAGTAGTCAATGTCAGACCGGAGTTAATCAAGTGGCTCAAAGCGTGACTAACGCGACTTCTTTGTTAATGGTTGGAGCCCCAACGTCTATTTTTAGCACAGAATTGGGTTTGTTTACTTCTACTGTTATTTTCTTTTCGTTTCTGTATTCTGTCAAACTTTTTTCTAGCTCGTCTGCGAGAGACTGAAAAGTGTAATGGCCTTGTGGTATGGAAGCCAACACTTCTCTTTCTTTTCCTAAAAACATATTCCCCGCCTTTTTCAAATTGTGCCAAGAATTGTACAGACTGCAAGACAGCAGCCTCATGAAATGAACTTGGGAATAGGCTCGTCAAAGTAGACAGTCTCTCCATTTTTTTGCACGACAAGAGTTAGCACAACCATTTTAAATATCTATATATATATATTTAAAATGGACCAGATTGCGAAGCTCCAAAAATACATGCAAAGTCCAGAAGTGAAGAAGAAATCTGACGCCGCGAAAGATAAGGCTTGGACAAGGTTTATTAACCAGTTTCCGAATGCGGACGTGTCACAATTCGTTTCGCAGGCCAGCATCGATGAAAAAAACAACTTTACCGCTGAAGTGTTTTTCAAAGCGGGCCCAGACCTTTATCAGAGCGTGTTTGGCTCAGACAGAAAATACTGGAGCCCTAAAATGAAAGCCGCGTTAGGGTTAAACGGCGTGTCAGGCTTTCCTTATCAACTGTCTCCGCTGAAAAACAGAAAGGCATTGCCAATTCCCGCAATTGATTTCACAGAAAAGGCGTCAAGCATCGCCGAAATCTACAACACAGGCAACCAAATATACGCCACGCCAGATGATATTTTATCACAAAATTTCGCGATATATTCAGACAAACCAGGCTGGTGCACAAAACATCGGTCGAAGCGAAAACTTGGCTGAGAGGCCCAAACATGAAATATTGGCCACAACAGCTGAATTTCGCGGTGTTTTGCGCCACGCAGGGCTGCGGCATTTCCAGAGAAATCTTTGTTAGCGGAGTCTCTCTTTCACCACAGGTAAGGTCATTTTACCAGTTTCACGTGTACTTCACAGTCAGGCGAATTCTGTATCAGCTCGGCGGAATACAGAGCATCAGCGCTTTGCCGGGGGACCCCACATTCAGCCAATTCAACAACCACTATGATGTTTGGGAAAACTATATGATTATTAAATAATAGCCATATACATGTATATATATATGAAAGTAATGTAACACGAGCGTGGGACCTAGAAAAAATTTTAGTCCCGATAGGATTTGAACCCATGACCTTCCAAACACCGGGCGGACGCTCTATCCACTGAGCTACGAGAACTCATGAAGAGCCAGGTCATTTAACTGAGTTCTTACATGACATGCGTCTCCTGCCTCCTGCAGGATTCAGCAGTGAATATGTGATAAATAGTGATAAATGAGTGATGGTAAAATTGCATATATATGTTTACCGAGCTGCAATTTCACCATCACTCATTTATCACTATTTATCACATATTCACTGCTGAATCCTGCAGGAGGCAGGAGACGCATGTCATGTAAGAACTCAGTTAAATGACCTGGCTCTTCATGAGTTCTCGTAGCTCAGTGGATAGAGCATCCGCCCGGTGTTTGGAAGGTCATGGGTTCAAATCCTATCGGGACTCAGATTTTTTCTAGGTCCCACGCTCGTGTTACATAACTTTCATATATATATATTTTCCGAGCTGCAATTTCACCATCACTCATTTATCAATTATACATGTATGTTGTAGGTGAAATTCAAATTCAGGTTAAGATGATTCTAACCTAGTTTGCCTCTCAATTTCCTTTGCCTTCTAATCCTAATGATTCATGATTCATGAATAGTTAGGGTTGGGAGACAGAGGAATTTCATTTTGACCTACAACATAATTATACATTTTATAATATTTAACAATTATTCACCAAAGTGGAGGTTAATATCCACCACTTTCACCGACACCGAGGTGAATAATTGTTTTAGTATATATCACACAAGCTGAATAACTAGCGGCCAAAAGAGTAACTTTATTTGTGATAACGTACCGACAAAAGCCATTTTGTTTTTCTTCGGCTGCTCAGAGGTGAATAGTGCTTGCCTAATTATCTCCGAGCTAGCCATCACGCACGCGAAAAGTACTCTTCACTTGTGTGGTATATACTAACAGCTATTATTATATGGCTCTGTCTCACAAGGACTGGGAACTACTAAATTCACGAATTTGATTGGCTGAAATGGATATTGACCGCGGTCTAGATTTTCCCATCTAGACCGGCAGCTAGACCAGTTATATTTTGAAGCGAAAAAGTTGCAAACTAGAATGCAAAATCATTGACTGTTTTCATCTAAGAATATTTATTTCTGTAAACGCCAAAAAGCTGAAAAGAGAAAAAAGTAAAGAGGACGAGCAAACTTTGGAGAAATTAAATTCGGCCGCTCATCACAGTTTGCTAGCAAACTGTCAGTTAGTACAAACTAGTTACATTAAAAACGAATTAAAGTGTTCTTGTTTTTGCCATATAATAAACATCTTATTAACCGATCTAAGTCAGTCTGTATGGGAGAATCTTGACCTCGGTCGTGTGTACAGACCTCACTGCGTTCGGTCTGTACTTACGACCTCGGTCAAGATTCTCCCATACAGACCTCCTGCTCGGTTAATAAGAGCTAAATA
>JAHPZR010042697.1:0-22993 GCA_019787425.1 Platygyra sinensis | reverse complement strand
CACCAAGTAATTAATTTCCCGTAGCCCTAAATTATAATAAGCATTATGTGTAATAGTTAAAACACGAAACTTATAAAAATACTCCAAAGGCATCCAGCCAACCTTAGAAAGTATATCACTATCCTTAAAACTATTTGGTAGCTTGTGTATCAACCTAGCAGCTCTGATGTGAATCATTTCCAGGTCCTTGAGCTTGGGTCCAGACCCCCAGATCACAATTCCATATAGAACACTTGGGATTATTATCTTATAGTAAAAAGTCTCTAGGATAGATGTAGATAGAAAATTTATACGTCTCAACATTTTGATTTTGGCATTAAATGAAGATCGAGCCAATGTAATATGCTGAGACCAAGAGAGCTTATCATCGATTGTAACCCCAAGGCACTTGGTAGAGGACACATACTGAATGGTGTCCTCACCCCACTTCAGGTGTTTCAAAGGACCTATGAAGGGGGTGGTACTTAAGATCATTGCTTCGGATTTACCTTCATGTAAAATCAGTCTGTTACTAAGGCACCAGGAATTAACCTGGTCTAAAACAGACTGTAATGCTGTTGTTATGTCATCAACAGTATTCCCTACCACATATATTGTGGTGTCGTCAGCGCACATATAGACCTCTCCACTAGTAATAGAGTCAGGGAGGTCATTAACATAAGATGCAAACAGTCTTGGTCCTAGTAAGGACCCTTGAGGAACCCCAACTCTAATGGGGTTTCTATCATAATAAAACAGTTCTTTTCTACGCATTACTTGACATCTTTTTCTTTTTATGCAATGAGACTACGGTAAATTTATACTAAAACAATTAGACTAGTCGCCCTCGTTTTCTACGAGCGATAGTTGCGCCTCGTTGACTATCTGCTCGCAGAAAACTCGGGCTCGTGGTCTAATTGTTAACTATCATTCACTTTGAGCTTGTTCAAATTCTTCATGACAGTCGATGATAGTTTTTCTCGTTTGACCACGCGTATGATAGTTCATGATAGTTTTTCGGTCAGCTGTTTTGGTAATTACAGGCCCGATAGCGGTCAATATTTCCTCAAATGTTTCACAATTTATGCGGAACATTTCGTTGTAAGCGGCAGTGTCCTCCACTCGCAATTCTTCCACCAATTTTTACATTGCACTTTCGTTTCTCCTTTTGATCCATTCCCTTGTCCGTCCTCTCTTCCACCAACTCTCTCTAGACTCATATTCCGTACATTCCTCCAACAAATCGATTACCAGAAAACAAGCTGCCGCCCTCTTTCGTCGCGAAAAATTCATACTGTTACAAATTTGTCTTACGGGACGCCATTTAGTGTTCACATTTTTACGCTGCTCTCGTGACTTTGCTTGCGCGACTGCCGGTAAACTATCGTCAACTATCACGAACTTCTTTGGCCGTTTGACCATGTGAATGATAGTTGGTGATAGTTGATGATAGTTAACAGAGAATCGACTTTCACCGACTATCATGCGCCGTTTGACCAGGGCTTAAGTCTTATCTGAAGTAAAACCCCTCGGCGCTTTTCTTTTTCCGTGGGATGCCTGTCGCATACCACGGTAAAAATCTGGCTGGGTTTTTGTAGGGACAAATTGCAAAGCTAGCCAATGGGACTGCGTAAAATCTTTATCGATTTTTCTGTTGGTAAGTTGACGAATAGGATTATAAAAAATGTTTATCGATTTTTGATCGATTTGCCTCATTAAAAAACGCTCCAAAACGTTCCTCGCAAAGTTCTCAACCCTTTCCGGTGAAGAAGTTCTTCCTACAACCGCCGCGAAAACATGAAGATCGGAGCGCTTTCAAGTAAGCTTACAGCGGTTATCAGTCACACGCGCCCTCCAACGATTTTTTTCCATTTCGAAAACTACGTTTTGGTGGACGTCAATCAAATGTCTCCATGACAATAACGGCGTCAAATTCTCAGAGTATCCGAGTTGCTCTTTCATATCATCTTTACTTGACTCGTCGATAAACAGAAACTGAGAAGTAAGACTTATAAAATCGTTTGAAGCGCCTTTTCGTTCGTCTCGCTCACGGGCAATGCTTGAAGCTACAAATTTACAAACATTGTACAACCACAACAACATGAGAATTAAGAACTAAATATAAATATAAACTTTATTACAGAATGAACTACAAAAGTCTAACTGCTAATCTCTTGCGGCTTTCGTTACCTTTTTATTTCTGACATTCCCACGTGCCGTGTGGTTCTCTTGACGGTTTGCTTTGCATATAATTTGCCTGTCTGGTACTAGTATTCCAACCACGCTTAAAACTCGTCAAGATTGATCTCTGCATGCCGGGATAATCAGTATTTTAGCAAGGCGAATGACAAAAATTTCTGCGGTGAAAATAATCTGCATCCATAACAAGCTGATAAATAGTCAATCTCCACATAAAGCGACTCATTTCAGAGGCCAACTTTTTCAGCTACCTTGTATCTTTCCTTTCTTCGACTTTCTCTTTGGCGGATCGCTCACGGCTCTAATTTTGTTTCGTACGCCGCCTTCTTCACAAACGTTTCGCTCGCAAAAAGTGTTTATGCTATGCAATTCAAAGACAAACCATGTTTCCTCTACATAAGAGCCCTCCATCTCAGCGAAATTGCAAATTACTTTGTCAAAATAACTGAGCGATTATTCCTGATCCAACGACGGTCGAACATGGCCGTGAAACTGACACGACGAAATGAACACGAATATTGTCATGGATACATTTGATTGACGTCCACCAAATTTAGTTTTTTGAAATGGCAAAAAATCGTTGAAGGGCGCGTGTGACTGATAACCGCTGTAAGTTTTGACAACAGATCGCAAATTTAAAGCAGCTTTTCGGACTTTAGAGACAAAAAATGGCAAAATACATCATTACTTCGAAGTCGAATTCAAGTTTTGGAACGACTGCTAAGGCCACGGGCGTTAAAATGACCGCAAAAGCGGTCGGGAAAACTCAAGCTTTTGCTTTAGCGTGAAGAATAATTTGATTTTGAATCAACATGCGGTCATGCAGGAAAGCACGTCTACGAAATTTTGATCATTTTGTTGCTTTTAAATAGGTTTCTTCGCCTGAGCGTGAATGAAAATTTATTGTTATTGAGCATCCTTTCGCATTTCTTTCATTTCGTTCTCTGTATTTGGGAATTTTAGGTTTAAAAGTGAACAGTATCTCGCACGCTGGATTTCTGCATATTTAATTTACGGCGACCACCAGCGCGGTTTGTTTATTGGTTAAGTTCAAATGTTTTTTGGAGTGTTATTCATCTACTACAGAACTGCCAAGAAAAGAACTAGAGGGCCACTAACCTAACATAGTTGAAATACGACTGATCTCAAATAATTGGCTTGTTTCTGTCGTCTTTTTAAATTTACAACTTTCATCTTCTTTCGCAGCGCCGTGATATTTCGTCACGCGGCGAAGAAATCAATTGATTTCTTGTTTCCAGATTGCTTTCGCTCGCTCTGAAATATTCCAAAAAAACGCTAGGGAATTAGGGGTGGCTCGCAGGCAATTTCATGCAGGCATCAATGGGATTATCTTATTTATCTTCTCTAACGTAAGACTTTCTTAACGTTTTGCACTGGATGGTTTTCGATTTATTTTTTATTGCGCTACAATGAAAACGATCTGAAGTTTGCAATGAGTTCAACGCGTTGTCAAACGTTGCCAACGCATTGGGAAACATATCGCCAACACATTCCAAAATAATAACAGCGCGTTTTGGTGGGGGGGGGGGGGGGGGGGTTTGAAAAAACGTTCAATGCATTTTTGACTTATCTCTTATGCCGGGTTTTGAAAATAGGGTCACTTGCAGACTAATGCATCCCACGTAAACGGCTATAAGACGTCTTGTTTTCAAAAATTCCGCCATTTTACTAATATGTTGCTGTAGTTTCACGTTGTCATCCCCAGTCTACCCATGCAAATTAGTGTCAGGCGAAGTTGTTATTCAGCTCTGTCGTGACCACTAAGTTGATCACTTTGCTGTCGTCAACTCTCGGTCGCGACTGGGAACGCAGTCAATTACTAGTATCACCTCACGGGTGGAGGGCAAGAAATTTTCCCTGAACTGTAGCTTGAACATTACTCTGCAATTTCGTCTTCGGACTTGTCCGCTATTTTTATCTACTTAGGGCTGCCCAAGGTCACGCGGATTGAGCAGCAAAAAGTTGAATAACATCAACCTAAGATAACGATAATTTCTTGCCCTAAGGCCTGGTTTAAGCGTCGCATTTTACACGCGCCGAATCAAATACTTGTATTTTAGTCGACTCGAATGAATACGTTAGGCTGATTTGATTTAAACGTCGCATTATTTTGCCGAATAAAATTGCTGAGCGCGAGCGACGTGTTTTAAATTCCATTCGAGCAAACAAATTATTTACATAATTTTAATTCGATTCGGCACATGTAAAATGCGGCGTTTAAATCAACTACCGAGCTTCAGTCGAATATTCGACTGACTCGCATCGAATTGAAACACGTCGCATTTAATTGATTTAGACGTCGCATTTTACATGCATTTAACTTGGCAATTCAATTCGGCGCATGTAAAATGCGACGTTTAAACCAGGCCTAACAGTCTCGACCGAGCGGTGACGACAGCAAAGTGATCAACTTAGCGTGGTCACGCATCAATTTCCGCTATTTTGGCCGTCAAATTTCAACTTTTGTCCAGCTGACACGGTGGACGATATGTTCTTATTACGAGTTTTGTCCTTGAACACAAATTTGTCCGATAACGGATAAAGCACAATCCATTCAAAGTCTTCGTTTGAATACTGAAATTCAAGGCTCTTTGCGGATCCTACAAACTGCAAACGACGGCCGCAAAGATCAAGTTTCTCACTCGATCTCCGAAACCAACCACCGAGGAATAAATCGTGCGCGACACATGTGCCGTGCGAAAACAGTGCGAAATCACTATCCAAAGGAATGCTGCGCGCCAGCATTAAGCGACGACTACGTCATCGCTTCAAAAACCATCCTTTGTGTACGTTCTGGATCAATACTGCCGCATTTTGATCGATTCTTAATGAGACACGTATAGACTAGTAACTAGTAGTAATCAAGGATTATGAGAGTGCGTTCGTCGCTGTCACTTTAATATATGTACCTTAATTAAATGAACGGTATCACCGGCTGACTTTCAACCTCTGTCAATTGCTAAAAGCAGCGTTTTTCATCGACAACCGAGGTTTTACAGATGGAAAAATCAGTGTCAAAGTTCATGCCAGAGCACGGGTTAAATCCGGTTTTAACATCCCAAAGCCAAGTCGATTTTAAAGTCGTGTTCGTCAACGTGGGCAAAATAACAAGCACAATTTCCGCAGATTTCGAAAAATGTTTAAGTTCCACGGATAAAGTTACAATATAACATCCAACGCTAGCGCTGAGAGCACATGGAAAGAGTGACCAAAGTTCACTTTGCCTGCTCACATGTGATATCACGTGTCACATGTCTTAAGGTACCAGTTTATTGGCCGTGACATGCCCCTGCAAAAAATCGAGCGGGGTAGCCATTTTGATGTCCTTACAGGAATGTGGATTTTCCAGAATATAACCTTACAGAGATACCAATTCCTAAAAGCCACAGGCCAAAATTAGGCTTGCGTTCCACTTCGTCGAACGCAATAATCAAAGATTAGGGAGTGCGTTCAACGCCTTTACTGTAATACCGTGAAGGATTTCATTAGCTGACTTTCATCTCCTGTCTACTGCTAAAATCAACATTTGAAAAAAAAAAATTCAGATCCTGACATTTTACAGGCATATAAATAATAACACAATCACAAAATCCATTCCAGTATTTTCCTGTAGTTTTCTGGTTAGCAAGTAGAGGTTTAAAACTATGATTCCAAGTGTCGACATATTGCGTGACAGCGACAGTTTCCGGAAACTAACAAGTTTAATAGCACTAAAATATTTACATTTGCCTTGAAATTTCGTGATAAATATTTTCACATTTACTGGTATGTTTAATTAAGAGTTAAAAGTAAATTTGGAAAAGTATACATTTTACATGCATTATTCTGTCTATTCCAAACTGCTGGAAGTACGAATATTTGCCAACATTTGCGATCACTTGCTCAATTCATCGTAAACAAACTCCGTGCGACTGATTCGAATATTTCTGCTGATGAATAAACATTTAAATTGTTGTTCCTTGGTTCAGGCTTACTCTTTAGACCTAGGTTTCAGAGTATTTTTCCACCGATTCCAAACAATATTCAACCGGACACAGACTGAACTCAGAGGACTGAATTATTTGCCACACTGGAACTTAGCAACAAAATTGACAAAATGTAATCAAAATACAGCGAAACCTGAAATGAAGTTGTTCGCGGTTAACATATAAAAGCCAAGGCGTTTCAAAGATAATCAGTGATCAGTGCATACCTAGTCATGTAACATAATCGCATCATCTCGCATCCCAACAAAATAGGCTGCGTTTGTGTTTGCAAGGCCAGAATCATTACTACAAACGAGCAAGCAATTGACCAAAACGGACTCACGTAGGCACTTTTTGCATCTAAGACCGGCCGGTTCTCCCATGAAATCTCAATTCAGTCTGCATTAGGACTGCGTTCTCCTTTTCGTCGATGGACTGGTTTTCTCCACTGGAAGAGTAGTTAGAACTTCGCAATTGATCCGACTTGTCTCGATCTGCACGATGGAAGAGTTTTCTGTTTCCACGTGGGTATATAGGTTAAAGCGAGGCCAGAGCCCTGAAGAATTTTTCGGGGGGCCAAATTGTTGTCGATGAAACCCCGTCAAAAATGTCGATTTCGACTGCATTATGAATGCGTTCTTTGTCGAACGCAATAACGTCAACCTAAGCGCTCACACAAAAAGCAACCGCCAATTTTGTTTAAATAGTTGTCGTAGCTGCCGTAGAGTAGTCAGGAAAGTGGTGCAATTCGAGTTTAATCAGCTTAACGGGAAGAAGCGTTTCTGAATGATTTGTAGAATGTTCTAACTACACATTTTCCAGCAAACCATATTCACTTGATAGCAGTCTAGTGTAAACATAACAGCGAACAAAAGCATACAAGACTAATAATCAAATCAAACATTGAAATTTTATTTTCTATTTTCTAGCATGTCCATTCTACAGTTTAGTGTAAGAAAGATACTGAATGTTCTACTACTGCTGGCCACAATCTGCAATCACCACTTTCTTGCTGGTCTTGCCCGATTCCGAGCCAACAGCCTCCATTTTGTCAACAACATCCATCCCATCCACTACTTTTCCAAACACGACATGCTTTCCATCCAACCAGGTAGTTTTTGCGGTGCAAATGAAAAACTGTGATCCATTTGTGTTCGGGCCAGCATTGGCCATGGACAGATCTCCTAAAATGAGGAGCAAAAAAAAAAAAAAACACAATAAACCCAAGTCTTGTGTAAATAAGAAGCAGAGCGGCACTAACATATGTCGCACGCTGGACACCCATTACCATAGTTTAAGTGATCACGAGAAGACTAAGTATTTACTTAGAGTGAAAAAGAATTACATCTAAAATTATAGGAAAATATACCCATTCAATGTTTGAAACTAGCGAGACAATCTCAGATAGCGCAGAGTGCAATTGATAGCTCTGGCACGGTACTCCCATAAGTACTCACGCCTGCTCGGTTCACTTCCGGTTTGTATCTACCTGGGTAGTCCGCTACGGCTTTCCCCCTTAGCAGCGTGTATGTTTCAGGGTTGTGTTTTCATTCAAGGTCCAAAAATTACGTACAATTACTGTTTGTCACGACAGCTTTTAAATTTTACTCTGGCGTTTTATGATGATTTTCGTTCGTTTAAATTTAATAAAAGGTTGAAAAAACGTGACAATTTAGCTCTTCGTGCCAACTTTGTAACTTGATACTTTTGTTTTCCCCGCCGATAAACCAGAACTAATTTAATTATCAGATAGTCACGGAATACCACTTTCTTTTTCTGCTGCCAACTGAGTGGAGTTTCAACGAGAAGTATTAAAGGTAAACAGCGATACTTAACCGATATTATCCTGCATCTGTGAACGAGTCTCCTCAAAGACTGATTAAATTAATTTGCGCTTTCATTAGGTGCCACGGAGTCTGCAGCAATATTTGAGCACTTTCCTCGTTTTTATTGTCACAAATTTACCATTTGCAGAATATGAAGCGACTAACTCGGCAACTTTTTAGTCTCTCGTACAGACAAGGAGAAGCTATACATTTCTCTTCTTTATTTGTTTCACTTGTGCACTAAAAGGGAACAAGTGGTGGTACCTGACATCACATGACATGTGAAATACCTCGTGGAAACAGTGTATAACACTAACGGTGCTAGAACGCATGCGTCTTACATGTTGAGCTCTACCATAAGGAAAACCGCTCAACATATGTGTGCGACTCCTTATGTAATGTACCCTCCCACCAGCAGCTCCCTCCACCCAATATAGAAGCCACAAACGCTAACTAATCCGCGCATGCGTTTAGGGCAAATTGGTTCTGTTTCGGAGAGCAAGGGGTCACCTGAAACCAATAAATAGCTTTGCGATGTTTACACTCAACTAACGTAGATGGAACGTGTTTTACGTAGGGTACACATCGACCTTTCCTACCCCACCACTTCCTTGCCTCTAGACTAATT
Source organism: Platygyra sinensis (assembly GCA_019787425.1). Classification (NCBI taxonomy): domain Eukaryota; kingdom Metazoa; phylum Cnidaria; class Anthozoa; order Scleractinia; family Merulinidae; genus Platygyra; species Platygyra sinensis. The sequence continues at coordinate 14,375 of JAHPZR010042697.1, read as the reverse complement.
AATTAATTGAAATTAATTAATTAAACAGACATTAAAGTTTACACCTTAGCCCATTAGCGTCTTTTTGCCTTAGGGGCAGGCAGCCCCTAATAATATCCCAATAGTGCACTCTGCACTAAAAATGACTCCAAATTCTTCTGATATTGCTCTCGTTGATTCTTTTTAGGTAGCCAGAGGATCCGTCCTCCATTTGCAACTGAAGGATTTTAGCACACCCAATGCTACTCCCACAAGTAATTTTAAGGTGGCTGGACACAGTTTTTGATATCTGTGTTTCCATTGAATGTTTTGCTTCCTCTTTCTGAGCATGAGAAATATTTTCAGTCCGTATTTTTAAACGTTCTTCTCTCAGGGTACCTTTTCTGGTGCCCACTCAAATATAGAGAAATTGAACCTTTTTTTAAGGTCCCTTCTTTGGCCTGTAAGACCAACTTTAAAGTTGGTCGGATGGAAATGATCCGAGCAACAAAATTTGTGATCTACGTCTCCTCTTCGCATGCGAAGTTCCCACTCTTTTCTAGTTTTCAGGTCTTATGGAAAGGCACGAAAAGATAAATCCGGCCGGTTGTCAATGATTGTTGCGTTTTGCCGCAGCACAGCATTTATGTCCATAATTCTTCCTCCACTTTTCCACATTTTCTAATGATACCGACACCATGCTATTTTTGAGGGCCACCAAGCCTTGCTTCCGCACAACTTCCAGTTTTTTCCTGAATCAATGTATTAGTTGGCCCAAATGAGAGTGCCCGACGCCATGTTGGAATAGTAACTGTGAAGTCCCAAGCCCAATGCCATATTGGTATAGTAACCAAGCAGCCAGTGCAACCCTCGCTATCGTGTTTGCATGGTTACTACTCAAAGCATGCCTGACACGACCATTAATAGACCACGTTTGCTATATCAATATTTTAACATGGCTCCGAGGCTTTCAGGACAAACTTCTACATTTGGTGCTGTTTTCTCTTCTCGGAATAGGGAGACTTTTAAAAGCCTTGGAGCCATGTTAGAATACCGATTTATCAAACATAGCCTATTGCTGCGGAGCAAGCGAGCAGCAACACAATCAGGATATAAGAATTTATTAAAACTGGATCATTGGATAATGCAATTCGAGAGTTTTCATTGGCTAAAGCCATCATGGTATATGAGCCATTATACCATGACTGCTACAAAAATGGCGAGCGTATGCGTGATTTTTTGGTCCTTTTTGTTTTTATTGTAGTCTAGTTTTCTATATTTTGGGGGCGTTTTTAATAAAACAATTATTCCACTCGCGCTTGTTGGATATGAGATATTATAGCCAACTCGGCGCTACGTGCCTCGTTGGCTATCTATCATCTCATATCCAACGGGCGCTCATGGAATAATTATTAAATATAGAAGGGGATGCAAATTCTCAAATTCATCACTTTTTACCAGAATGCATTTCATTTAACCAGAGTCCACTACTGAAAATTTTTGTGGGAAACTTAGGAACAATCGGTGTTAAATTGTGCCACACACACGCTCACGGCTGAATATTAGCCATGTTGATCTTAAACTCCTATAGTTTTAAGTCAAAAGACAAAACATGAAATAAAACGATCTGTATTACGGTTTAGACCTGTAGAACGCTTTGGGTGTACATATCACTTAAGTAACAAGAGGTGAATAAGTTTGGTTGAATATCTCCACATCAGAAAAACCTGTGACTATGAAACCTTCTCCAAACCTTGCAACTGAAATAAGGAAAATAATGAGCTAAAATAAGCTTGGGTCCGAGCAATATGTTTTAAACAATCTTTGATCCAAAAATGTACCTAGTCAGACAATCTCAGATAGTGCTAAGTGCAATTTACGGCTCTGAGACAGTAGTCACGCATATGCCCTCACCCATGCCGTTCTCTCCCTTGGTAGTCAACTAGACCTTTCCCCCTTCGGACAAAAACTTGATAAGACTTAATCTTAGTATTGTGTTTGTTTCATGTTTGTGATTTCTTTCAAGGCCAAAAAATAACTTCCAATTACCGTTTGTCAAGATGGCTTTGAATTTTGATGCGGTGTTGTTTTAGGCTAAGTTCCAGTCATTTTAAATTCAATAATTTACTTTTCACGCCAACGTTTGTGATTTGATACTTTGTTTTCCTTGCCAAGGTATACAACATGATATCCTTGTTTCCTCGAAAATATAAGATTTGTATCTTTTAATTACTGCTGGAAAGAAATGGAATGCAGATAAATATCTGATGAAAAATCGAAGAGGAACGATTTTGTTTTTGTTTCATTTCGCCGATAAACAAGAACTAAATTAATTATCAAATAGTCACGTCCACTCACGGAATAATACGTTATTATGTACATCACACTAATATACAATGCTATCAATTAATACAACTGAGGAGCGTTTCAACGTGAAGTATTGAAGGTAAAGATCGTTACTTGGTTGAAGTTATTTTTTGGCCTTGAAAGAAATCACAAACATGAAACAAACACAATACTAAGATTAAGTCTTATCAAGTTTTTGTCCGAAGGGGGAAAGGTCTAGTTGACTACCAAGGGAGAGAACGGCATGGGTGAGGGCATATGCGTGACTACTGTCTCAGAGCCGTAAATTGCACTTAGCACTATCTGAGATTGTCTGACTAGGTACATTTTGGATCAAAGATTGTTTAAAACATATTGCTCGGACCCAAGCTTATTTTAGCTCATTATTTTCCTTATTTCAGTTGCAAGGTTTGGAGAAGGTTTCATAGTCACAGGTTTTTCTGATGTGGAGATATTCAACCAAACTTATTCACCTCTTGTTACTTAAGTGATATGTACACCCAAAGCGTTCTACAGGTCTAAACCGTAATACAGATCGTTTTATTTCATGTTTTGTCTTTTGACTTAAAACCTATAGGTTTTAAGTCAAAAGACAAAACATGAAATAAAACGATCTGTATTACGGTTTAGACCTGTAGAACGCTTTGGGTGTACATATCACTTAAGTAACAAGAGGTGAATAAGTTTGGTTGAATATCTCCACATCAGAAAAACCTGTGACTATGAAACCTTCTCCAAACCTTGCAACTGAAATAAGGAAAATAATGAGCTAAAATAAGCTTGGGTCCGAGCAATATGTTTTAAACAATCTTTGATCCAAAAATGTACCTAGTCAGACAATCTCAGATAGTGCTAAGTGCAATTTACGGCTCTGAGACAGTAGTCACGCATATGCCCTCACCCATGCCGTTCTCTCCCTTGGTAGTCAACTAGACCTTTCCCCCTTCGGACAAAAACTTGATAAGACTTAATCTTAGTATTGTGTTTGTTTCATGTTTGTGATTTCTTTCAAGGCCAAAAAATAACTTCAACCAAGTAACGATCTTTACCTTCAATACTTCACGTTGAAACGCTCCTCAGTTGTATTAATTGATAGCATTGTATATTAGTGTGATGTACATAATAACGTATTATTCCGTGAGTGGACGTGACTATTTGATAATTAATTTAGTTCTTGTTTATCGGCGAAATGAAACAAAAACAAAATCGTTCCTCTTCGATTTTTCATCAGATATTTATCTGCATTCCATTTCTTTCCAGCAGTAATTAAAAGATACAAATCTTATATTTTCGAGGAAACAAGGATATCATGTTGTATACCTTGGCAAGGAAAACAAAGTATCAAATCACAAACGTTGGCGTGAAAAGTAAATTATTGAATTTAAAATGACTGGAACTTAGCCTAAAACAACACCGCATCAAAATTCAAAGCCATCTTGACAAACGGTAATTGGAAGTTATTTTTTGGCCTTGAAAGAAATCACAAACATGAAACAAACACAATACTAAGATTAAGTCTTATCAAGTTTTTGTCCGAAGGGGGAAAGGTCTAGTTGACTACCAAGGGAGAGAACGGCATGGGTGAGGGCATATGCGTGACTACTGTCTCAGAGCCGTAAATTGCACTTAGCACTATCTGAGATTGTCTGACTAGGTACATTTTTGGATCAAAGATTGTTTAAAACATATTGCTCGGACCCAAGCTTATTTTAGCTCATTATTTTCCTTATTTCAGTTGCAAGGTTTGGAGAAGGTTTCATAGTCACAGGTTTTTCTGATGTGGAGATATTCAACCAAACTTATTCACCTCTTGTTACTTAAGTGATATGTACACCCAAAGCGTTCTACAGGTCTAAACCGTAATACAGATCGTTTTATTTCATGTTTTGTCTTTTGACTTAAAACTATAGGAGTTTAAGATCAACATGGCTAATATTCAGCCGTGAGCGTGTGTGTGGCACAATTTAACACCGATTGTTCCTAAGTTTCCCACAAAAATTTTCAGTAGTGGACTCTGGTTAAATGAAATGCATTCTGGTAAAAAGTGATGAATTTGAGAATTTGCATCCCCTTCTATATTTAATAATTATTCCATGAGCGCCCGTTGGATATGAGATGATAGATAGCCAACGAGGCACGTAGCGCCGAGTTGGCTATAATATCTCATATCCAACAAGCGCGAGTGGAATAATTGTTTTATTAAAAACGCCCCCAAAATATAGAAAACTAGACTACAATAAAAACAAAAAGGACCAAAAAATCACGCATACGCTCGCCATTTTTGTAGCAGTCATGGTATAATGGCTCATATACCATGATGGCTTTAGCCAATGAAAACTCTCGAATTGCATTATCCAATGATCCAGTTTTAATAAATTCTTATATCCTGATTGTGTTGCTGCTCGCTTGCTCCGCAGCAATAGGCTATGTTTGATAAATCGGTATTCTAACATGGCTCCAAGGCTTTTAAAAGTCTCCCTATTCCGAGAAGAGAAAACAGCACCAAATGTAGAAGTTTGTCCTGAAAGCCTCGGAGCCATGTTAAAATATTGATATAGCAAACGTGGTCTATTAATGGTCGTGTCAGGCATGCTTTGAGTAGTAACCATGCAAACACGATAGCGAGGGTTGCACTGGCTGCTTGGTTACTATACCAATATGGCATTGGGCTTGGGACTTCACAGTTACTATTCCAACATGGCGTCGGGCACTCTCATTTGGGCCAACTAATACATTGATTCAGGAAAAAACTGGAAGTTGTGCGGAAGCAAGGCTTGGTGGCCCTCAAAAATAGCATGGTGTCGGTATCATTAGAAAATGTGGAAAAGTGGAGGAAGAATTATGGACATAAATGCTGTGCTGCGGCAAAACGCAACAATCATTGACAACCGGCCGGATTTATCTTTTCGTGCCTTTCCATAAGACCTGAAAACTAGAAAAGAGTGGGAACTTCGCATGCGAAGAGGAGACGTAGATCACAAATTTTGTTGCTCGGATCATTTCCATCCGACCAACTTTAAAGTTGGTCTTACAGGCCAAAGAAGGGACCTTAAAAAAAGGTTCAATTTCTCTATATTTGAGTGGGCACCAGAAAAGGTACCCTGAGAGAAGAACGTTTAAAAATACGGACTGAAAATATTTCTCATGCTCAGAAAGAGGAAGCAAAACATTCAATGGAAACACAGATATCAAAAACTGTGTCCAGCCACCTTAAAATTACTTGTGGGAGTAGCATTGGGTGTGCTAAAATCCTTCAGTTGCAAATGGAGGACGGATCCTCTGGCTACCTAAAAAGAATCAACGAGAGCAATATCAGAAGAATTTGGAGTCATTTTTAGTGCAGAGTGCACTATTGGGATATTATTAGGGGCTGCCTGCCCCTAAGGCAAAAAGACGCTAATGGGCTAAGGTGTAAACTTTAATGTCTGTTTAATTAATTAATTTCAATTAATTAATTAGTCTAGAGGCAAGGAAGTGGTGGGGTAGGAAAGGTCGATGTGTACCCTACGTAAAACACGTTCCATCTACGTTAGTTGAGTGTAAACATCGCAAAGCTATTTATTGGTTTCAGGTGACCCCTTGCTCTCCGAAACAGAACCAATTTGCCCTAAACGCATGCGCGGATTAGTTAGCGTTTGTGGCTTCTATATTGGGTGGAGGGAGCTGCTGGTGGGAGGGTACATTACATAAGGAGTCGCACACATATGTTGAGCGGTTTTCCTTATGGTAGAGCTCAACATGTAAGACGCATGCGTTCTAGCACCGTTAGTGTTATACACTGTTTCCACGAGGTATTTCACATGTCATGTGATGTCAGGTACCACCACTTGTTCCCTTTTAGTGCACAAGTGAAACAAATAAAGAAGAGAAATGTATAGCTTCTCCTTGTCTGTACGAGAGACTAAAAAGTTGCCGAGTTAGTCGCTTCATATTCTGCAAATGGTAAATTTGTGACAATAAAAACGAGGAAAGTGCTCAAATATTGCTGCAGACTCCGTGGCACCTAATGAAAGCGCAAATTAATTTAATCAGTCTTTGAGGAGACTCGTTCACAGATGCAGGATAATATCGGTTAAGTATCGCTGTTTACCTTTAATACTTCTCGTTGAAACTCCACTCAGTTGGCAGCAGAAAAAGAAAGTGGTATTCCGTGACTATCTGATAATTAAATTAGTTCTGGTTTATCGGCGGGGAAAACAAAAGTATCAAGTTACAAAGTTGGCACGAAGAGCTAAATTGTCACGTTTTTTCAACCTTTTATTAAATTAAAACGAACGAAAATCATCATAAAACGCCAGAGTAAAATTTAAAAGCTGTCGTGACAAACAGTAATTGTACGTAATTTTTGGACCTTGAATGAAAACACAACCCTGAAACATACACGCTGCTAAGGGGGAAAGCCGTAGCGGACTACCCAGGTAGATACAAACCGGAAGTGAACCGAGCAGGCGTGAGTACTTATGGGAGTACCGTGCCAGAGCTATCAATTGCACTCTGCGCTATCTGAGATTGTCTCGCTAGTTTCAAACATTGAATGGGTATATTTTCCTATAATTTTAGATGTAATTCTTTTTCACTCTAAGTAAATACTTAGTCTTCTCGTGATCACTTAAACTATGGTAATGGGTGTCCAGCGTGCGACATATGTTAGTGCCGCTCTGCTTCTTATTTACACAAGACTTGGGTTTATTGTGTTTTTTTTTTTTTTTGCTCCTCATTTTAGGAGATCTGTCCATGGCCAATGCTGGCCCGAACACAAATGGATCACAGTTTTTCATTTGCACCGCAAAAACTACCTGGTTGGATGGAAAGCATGTCGTGTTTGGAAAAGTAGTGGATGGGATGGATGTTGTTGACAAAATGGAGGCTGTTGGCTCGGAATCGGGCAAGACCAGCAAGAAAGTGGTGATTGCAGATTGTGGCCAGCAGTAGTAGAACATTCAGTATCTTTCTTACACTAAACTGTAGAATGGACATGCTAGAAAATAGAAAATAAAATTTCAATGTTTGATTTGATTATTAGTCTTGTATGCTTTTGTTCGCTGTTATGTTTACACTAGACTGCTATCAAGTGAATATGGTTTGCTGGAAAATGTGTAGTTAGAACATTCTACAAATCATTCAGAAACGCTTCTTCCCGTTAAGCTGATTAAACTCGAATTGCACCACTTTCCTGACTACTCTACGGCAGCTACGACAACTATTTAAACAAAATTGGCGGTTGCTTTTTGTGTGAGCGCTTAGGTTGACGTTATTGCGTTCGACAAAGAACGCATTCATAATGCAGTCGAAATCGACATTTTTGACGGGGTTTCATCGACAACAATTTGGCCCCCCGAAAAATTCTTCAGGGCTCTGGCCTCGCTTTAACCTATATACCCACGTGGAAACAGAAAACTCTTCCATCGTGCAGATCGAGACAAGTCGGATCAATTGCGAAGTTCTAACTACTCTTCCAGTGGAGAAAACCAGTCCATCGACGAAAAGGAGAACGCAGTCCTAATGCAGACTGAATTGAGATTTCATGGGAGAACCGGCCGGTCTTAGATGCAAAAAGTGCCTACGTGAGTCCGTTTTGGTCAATTGCTTGCTCGTTTGTAGTAATGATTCTGGCCTTGCAAACACAAACGCAGCCTATTTTGTTGGGATGCGAGATGATGCGATTATGTTACATGACTAGGTATGCACTGATCACTGATTATCTTTGAAACGCCTTGGCTTTTATATGTTAACCGCGAACAACTTCATTTCAGGTTTCGCTGTATTTTGATTACATTTTGTCAATTTTGTTGCTAAGTTCCAGTGTGGCAAATAATTCAGTCCTCTGAGTTCAGTCTGTGTCCGGTTGAATATTGTTTGGAATCGGTGGAAAAATACTCTGAAACCTAGGTCTAAAGAGTAAGCCTGAACCAAGGAACAACAATTTAAATGTTTATTCATCAGCAGAAATATTCGAATCAGTCGCACGGAGTTTGTTTACGATGAATTGAGCAAGTGATCGCAAATGTTGGCAAATATTCGTACTTCCAGCAGTTTGGAATAGACAGAATAATGCATGTAAAATGTATACTTTTCCAAATTTACTTTTAACTCTTAATTAAACATACCAGTAAATGTGAAAATATTTATCACGAAATTTCAAGGCAAATGTAAATATTTTAGTGCTATTAAACTTGTTAGTTTCCGGAAACTGTCGCTGTCACGCAATATGTCGACACTTGGAATCATAGTTTTAAACCTCTACTTGCTAACCAGAAAACTACAGGAAAATACTGGAATGGATTTTGTGATTGTGTTATTATTTATATGCCTGTAAAATGTCAGGATCTGAATTTTTTTTTTTCAAATGTTGATTTTAGCAGTAGACAGGAGATGAAAGTCAGCTAATGAAATCCTTCACGGTATTACAGTAAAGGCGTTGAACGCACTCCCTAATCTTTGATTATTGCGTTCGACGAAGTGGAACGCAAGCCTAATTTTGGCCTGTGGCTTTTAGGAATTGGTATCTCTGTAAGGTTATATTCTGGAAAATCCACATTCCTGTAAGGACATCAAAATGGCTACCCCGCTCGATTTTTTGCAGGGGCATGTCACGGCCAATAAACTGGTACCTTAAGACATGTGACACGTGATATCACATGTGAGCAGGCAAAGTGAACTTTGGTCACTCTTTCCATGTGCTCTCAGCGCTAGCGTTGGATGTTATATTGTAACTTTATCCGTGGAACTTAAACATTTTTCGAAATCTGCGGAAATTGTGCTTGTTATTTTGCCCACGTTGACGAACACGACTTTAAAATCGACTTGGCTTTGGGATGTTAAAACCGGATTTAACCCGTGCTCTGGCATGAACTTTGACACTGATTTTTCCATCTGTAAAACCTCGGTTGTCGATGAAAAACGCTGCTTTTAGCAATTGACAGAGGTTGAAAGTCAGCCGGTGATACCGTTCATTTAATTAAGGTACATATATTAAAGTGACAGCGACGAACGCACTCTCATAATCCTTGATTACTACTAGTTACTAGTCTATACGTGTCTCATTAAGAATCGATCAAAATGCGGCAGTATTGATCCAGAACGTACACAAAGGATGGTTTTTGAAGCGATGACGTAGTCGTCGCTTAATGCTGGCGCGCAGCATTCCTTTGGATAGTGATTTCGCACTGTTTTCGCACGGCACATGTGTCGCGCACGATTTATTCCTCGGTGGTTGGTTTCGGAGATCGAGTGAGAAACTTGATCTTTGCGGCCGTCGTTTGCAGTTTGTAGGATCCGCAAAGAGCCTTGAATTTCAGTATTCAAACGAAGACTTTGAATGGATTGTGCTTTATCCGTTATCGGACAAATTTGTGTTCAAGGACAAAACTCGTAATAAGAACATATCGTCCACCGTGTCAGCTGGACAAAAGTTGAAATTTGACGGCCAAAATAGCGGAAATTGATGCGTGACCACGCTAAGTTGATCACTTTGCTGTCGTCACCGCTCGGTCGAGACTGTTAGGCCTGGTTTAAACGTCGCATTTTACATGCGCCGAATTGAATTGCCAAGTTAAATGCATGTAAAATGCGACGTCTAAATCAATTAAATGCGACGTGTTTCAATTCGATGCGAGTCAGTCGAATATTCGACTGAAGCTCGGTAGTTGATTTAAACGCCGCATTTTACATGTGCCGAATCGAATTAAAATTATGTAAATAATTTGTTTGCTCGAATGGAATTTAAAACACGTCGCTCGCGCTCAGCAATTTTATTCGGCAAAATAATGCGACGTTTAAATCAAATCAGCCTAACGTATTCATTCGAGTCGACTAAAATACAAGTATTTGATTCGGCGCGTGTAAAATGCGACGCTTAAACCAGGCCTTAGGGCAAGAAATTATCGTTATCTTAGGTTGATGTTATTCAACTTTTTGCTGCTCAATCCGCGTGACCTTGGGCAGCCCTAAGTAGATAAAAATAGCGGACAAGTCCGAAGACGAAATTGCAGAGTAATGTTCAAGCTACAGTTCAGGGAAAATTTCTTGCCCTCCACCCGTGAGGTGATACTAGTAATTGACTGCGTTCCCAGTCGCGACCGAGAGTTGACGACAGCAAAGTGATCAACTTAGTGGTCACGACAGAGCTGAATAACAACTTCGCCTGACACTAATTTGCATGGGTAGACTGGGGATGACAACGTGAAACTACAGCAACATATTAGTAAAATGGCGGAATTTTTGAAAACAAGACGTCTTATAGCCGTTTACGTGGGATGCATTAGTCTGCAAGTGACCCTATTTTCAAAACCCGGCATAAGAGATAAGTCAAAAATGCATTGAACGTTTTTTCAAACCCCCCCCCCCCCCCCCCCACCAAAACGCGCTGTTATTATTTTGGAATGTGTTGGCGATATGTTTCCCAATGCGTTGGCAACGTTTGACAACGCGTTGAACTCATTGCAAACTTCAGATCGTTTTCATTGTAGCGCAATAAAAAATAAATCGAAAACCATCCAGTGCAAAACGTTAAGAAAGTCTTACGTTAGAGAAGATAAATAAGATAATCCCATTGATGCCTGCATGAAATTGCCTGCGAGCCACCCCTAATTCCCTAGCGTTTTTTTGGAATATTTCAGAGCGAGCGAAAGCAATCTGGAAACAAGAAATCAATTGATTTCTTCGCCGCGTGACGAAATATCACGGCGCTGCGAAAGAAGATGAAAGTTGTAAATTTAAAAAGACGACAGAAACAAGCCAATTATTTGAGATCAGTCGTATTTCAACTATGTTAGGTTAGTGGCCCTCTAGTTCTTTTCTTGGCAGTTCTGTAGTAGATGAATAACACTCCAAAAAACATTTGAACTTAACCAATAAACAAACCGCGCTGGTGGTCGCCGTAAATTAAATATGCAGAAATCCAGCGTGCGAGATACTGTTCACTTTTAAACCTAAAATTCCCAAATACAGAGAACGAAATGAAAGAAATGCGAAAGGATGCTCAATAACAATAAATTTTCATTCACGCTCAGGCGAAGAAACCTATTTAAAAGCAACAAAATGATCAAAATTTCGTAGACGTGCTTTCCTGCATGACCGCATGTTGATTCAAAATCAAATTATTCTTCACGCTAAAGCAAAAGCTTGAGTTTTCCCGACCGCTTTTGCGGTCATTTTAACGCCCGTGGCCTTAGCAGTCGTTCCAAAACTTGAATTCGACTTCGAAGTAATGATGTATTTTGCCATTTTTTGTCTCTAAAGTCCGAAAAGCTGCTTTAAATTTGCGATCTGTTGTCAAAACTTACAGCGGTTATCAGTCACACGCGCCCTTCAACGATTTTTTGCCATTTCAAAAAACTAAATTTGGTGGACGTCAATCAAATGTATCCATGACAATATTCGTGTTCATTTCGTCGTGTCAGTTTCACGGCCATGTTCGACCGTCGTTGGATCAGGAATAATCGCTCAGTTATTTTGACAAAGTAATTTGCAATTTCGCTGAGATGGAGGGCTCTTATGTAGAGGAAACATGGTTTGTCTTTGAATTGCATAGCATAAACACTTTTTGCGAGCGAAACGTTTGTGAAGAAGGCGGCGTACGAAACAAAATTAGAGCCGTGAGCGATCCGCCAAAGAGAAAGTCGAAGAAAGGAAAGATACAAGGTAGCTGAAAAAGTTGGCCTCTGAAATGAGTCGCTTTATGTGGAGATTGACTATTTATCAGCTTGTTATGGATGCAGATTATTTTCACCGCAGAAATTTTTGTCATTCGCCTTGCTAAAATACTGATTATCCCGGCATGCAGAGATCAATCTTGACGAGTTTTAAGCGTGGTTGGAATACTAGTACCAGACAGGCAAATTATATGCAAAGCAAACCGTCAAGAGAACCACACGGCACGTGGGAATGTCAGAAATAAAAAGGTAACGAAAGCCGCAAGAGATTAGCAGTTAGACTTTTGTAGTTCATTCTGTAATAAAGTTTATATTTATATTTAGTTCTTAATTCTCATGTTGTTGTGGTTGTACAATGTTTGTAAATTTGTAGCTTCAAGCATTGCCCGTGAGCGAGACGAACGAAAAGGCGCTTCAAACGATTTTATAAGTCTTACTTCTCAGTTTCTGTTTATCGACGAGTCAAGTAAAGATGATATGAAAGAGCAACTCGGATACTCTGAGAATTTGACGCCGTTATTGTCATGGAGACATTTGATTGACGTCCACCAAAACGTAGTTTTCGAAATGGAAAAAAATCGTTGGAGGGCGCGTGTGACTGATAACCGCTGTAAGCTTACTTGAAAGCGCTCCGATCTTCATGTTTTCGCGGCGGTTGTAGGAAGAACTTCTTCACCGGAAAGGGTTGAGAACTTTGCGAGGAACGTTTTGGAGCGTTTTTTAATGAGGCAAATCGATCAAAAATCGATAAACATTTTTTATAATCCTATTCGTCAACTTACCAACAGAAAAATCGATAAAGATTTTACGCAGTCCCATTGGCTAGCTTTGCAATTTGTCCCTACAAAAACCCAGCCAGATTTTTACCGTGGTATGCGACAGGCATCCCACGGAAAAAGAAAAGCGCCGAGGGGTTTTACTTCAGATAAGACTTAAGCCCTGGTCAAACGGCGCATGATAGTCGGTGAAAGTCGATTCTCTGTTAACTATCATCAACTATCACCAACTATCATTCACATGGTCAAACGGCCAAAGAAGTTCGTGATAGTTGACGATAGTTTACCGGCAGTCGCGCAAGCAAAGTCACGAGAGCAGCGTAAAAATGTGAACACTAAATGGCGTCCCGTAAGACAAATTTGTAACAGTATGAATTTTTCGCGACGAAAGAGGGCGGCAGCTTGTTTTCTGGTAATCGATTTGTTGGAGGAATGTACGGAATATGAGTCTAGAGAGAGTTGGTGGAAGAGAGGACGGACAAGGGAATGGATCAAAAGGAGAAACGAAAGTGCAATGTAAAAATTGGTGGAAGAATTGCGAGTGGAGGACACTGCCGCTTACAACGAAATGTTCCGCATAAATTGTGAAACATTTGAGGAAATATTGACCGCTATCGGGCCTGTAATTACCAAAACAGCTGACCGAAAAACTATCATGAACTATCATACGCGTGGTCAAACGAGAAAAACTATCATCGACTGTCATGAAGAATTTGAACAAGCTCAAAGTGAATGATAGTTAACAATTAGACCACGAGCCCGAGTTTTCTGCGAGCAGATAGTCAACGAGGCGCAACTATCGCTCGTAGAAAACGAGGGCGACTAGTCTAATTGTTTTAGTATAAATTTACCGTAGTCTCATTGCATAAAAAGAAAAAGATGTCAAGTAATGCGTAGAAAAGAACTGTTTTATTATGATAGAAACCCCATTAGAGTTGGGGTTCCTCAAGGGTCCTTACTAGGACCAAGACTGTTTGCATCTTATGTTAATGACCTCCCTGACTCTATTACTAGTGGAGAGGTCTATATGTGCGCTGACGACACCACAATATATGTGGTAGGGAATACTGTTGATGACATAACAACAGCATTACAGTCTGTTTTAGACCAGGTTAATTCCTGGTGCCTTAGTAACAGACTGATTTTACATGAAGGTAAATCCGAAGCAATGATCTTAAGTACCACCCCCTTCATAGGTCCTTTGAAACACCTGAAGTGGGGTGAGGACACCATTCAGTATGTGTCCTCTACCAAGTGCCTTGGGGTTACAATCGATGATAAGCTCTCTTGGTCTCAGCATATTACATTGGCTCGATCTTCATTTAATGCCAAAATCAAAATGTTGAGACGTATAAATTTTCTATCTACATCTATCCTAGAGACTTTTTACTATAAGATAATAATCCCAAGTGTTCTATATGGAATTGTGATCTGGGGGTCTGGACCCAAGCTCAAGGACCTGGAAATGATTCACATCAGAGCTGCTAGGTTGATACACAAGCTACCAAATAGTTTTAAGGATAGTGATATACTTTCTAAGGTTGGCTGGATGCCTTTGGAGTATTTTTATAAGTTTCGTGTTTTAACTATTACACATAATGCTTATTATAATTTAGGGCTACGGGAAATTAATTACTTGGTG
>JAHPZR010042695.1:12500-29877 GCA_019787425.1 Platygyra sinensis | reverse complement strand
TTTTTCCAGGTTGTTCGACAAGACGATGATTTATTGGGGATTTTAGTGTTCATTGTGCTTACTGCTTCTAGCCTTTTGAAAACTTACGGTGAGTAAAAAAAACGTCCTGTTTGAAAAGCGAAGCTACGGATTATTGCAAAAACAGCATGCCGGGCCATAGAAAAATACAGCCAATCAGAATGCAGGAAGGCCGTTGTATATTGGATGGTATTACACCCCAACCTTCCCATCAGGCGCCGCGCATGTCGCATGGATATTTTTGGCCATTGTATTTTGTATGACATGGTATAAAACAGTTATGCAATGCTCTGTTGTGGTATACCAAAGAATATCCCATTTGTCACTTGCATGTTATTGGTTTACACACGTATGAGCGTTTAGGCGAGTCTGTATGCTGAGGAAATACAAGTGACTTATGGGGTAGTCCATGATATACTACTCGAAAGCGTTTCATAATTAGTACTTCATATCTGACCGTATTCGCAAAAAATGCCCGCAGATGACTTAAGGACAGTCACGATGATTTGAACCCACCCCCACCCCTAGCTAGGAGATTGGTCCGTATTGCATACACATGGCATGGACCTCTTCAGCAGGGTGCCATATCAACACAGAACCCTCAAACAAGGTATAACAACTAAGCAAAATACCCAACAACACAGTCAATATCAAAATTATTTGGCACTGAAAACTTAAACTCTAACTAAGCAGAATGAAAGTTTCTCATACGGCTGCGGCCCTTGCATGTCCCATCGACCTACAATTACTTTACTGAAACATATCTTTAAATATCTTTGTGAATAAGAGAGCTGTTTTTTAAAGGAGCGAGATTGATTTAGGATATCTTTAGCTGACAAGAGACATTTAATGATAAAGCCAGTAACATCAGTCAGGGTTCATGTAGTTATCATGGAGTCAGCGTAGTCGAGTGGTTAAGACGCCGGACTTGGAACTTTCGCGGATTCAAGTACCGCTCTGACCACTTAGCTGGAGGTGTTCCTCGGTAGACGCAGATCAACTCCTAGGTCAAGCTTGTAACCTATAGCTATCGGTAGGTGCTCCCTCATATGAGATATACAGGCCCCAAGGATGCGGTTTTTCAGCCGTTACCTCTAGTCTTGAGTTGGGTTTGCTCTTTGAGAACAAGCTTCCATTTCATGGATCTTTTACGATAAAACAATCAACAAATCCCCTCGTAAATTATGTTAAGGCAACTGTGCCAGCTGCAAAGGGCATAGATAAGGAGTCCAATTTTTCTGTCAGGTCATAAATAGTAGAGAGGAAATCGTAGATTTTGGTCATAAATAGGTAAGGGGTTTTAGAAGTGGGTCGCACATCTCCACCCATTGTTTCAGGGAAACTTGTATATAGCCAACTGGTCAGCCTTCCGCCAGTTGAGATTTTTAAAATCAGAGCTTGCAACAGCAGCAATGCTTTAAACGCAACAATAAATGTATACCTACGTCCTTAAACAAGAGGCCTCGCAAAGGTATACTGAAATACTTGACTGTGTCACATATCACCAAGGACCCAGCAAGAGTAGGGAAGGAAATTTCTTGTAGCAAGCTACATTGAACAAACTAAGCTGAAGCACATGGTGACGATGAACCGGGTGAATAAGTATGGTAACGCATGCGCATGAAAGCAACATATGATTGGCCAAATGTGACAGAAGATCTTGTTTGCACTCGAGCCAAGCTCTGCCCAGATAGTATGTCACACAATGTGATATGTCTTGGTTGTCACGTTTGACTTATAAATTTGCTTTAATTGAACTTAAAAAGATTTAAGAGAGCCTTGTTGAGCAGAGGATCCCCTTTCTACAAGAGACGAAGCCCCGTCCTTCTCACTCACCTTTCAATCTCTTTTTAGCTACCCACTGCTGGTATTGAGGTCCCGCAAAAGACCAAGATACTTGTGATAAAGAAATTCAATACCGAGAGTGTGAAACCTTCGGCCCGTCCATTTGTATAGCAGTGAATGAACTCAGCGAAACCTACTATATGAGAACTTGCTTCTCGATATACGACTCTGATTGGGAGAGGTGGAAATGTGAAACTCGCAATTTTGGCGACGGGATTACCTCTGGAAGTGGCATGTTATGTGAAATTGGACGGTGCATTGCAAACATAGGAAATGAGGGTAAGCAACAAAACTTAGTCCAACCCAGCCCCATGCATGTCTCGTTAGGAGTGCTTCTCCCTCCAGCATCCTAAGTGGTTTATCAGCCTCTAACCCATAGAAACCTGTGGTCTTTTGCTTTTATATAATAGTTCAGGACACGTGCACTTTTTCCATGAGTTTACTAGCACAATAAATCATAGCTGATTGACCAATCAGAGCGCGCGCATTGATTTGGTTGTTATATAATATTACCTCTTTGGTGTTTTTCCACCTTAATGAAATATTTTTTCAGATTTCTCATAAATCAAGATCGTTCTGAATTCGCGACCAAAATAACTCAAAGTTACGTCACTGATCTCCTTTAACTACAAGACGAATACACTCGAACCTTCCTTAAGCAACCATCAAAATGACAAGCCTTGGTGGTCGCTAGGAGAGCTTAGACCATATTGAGACAAACTTTTGCCTTATTAGCATAAGGTGACTGAAGAGACTTACCTCATGTTTTAAATGTTTTATTCATTTGAAAAAGTAATTTCGAAAAAAAAAATCCTGTACTTCCCATTGAGAAAGTTCCCGTCTCTTGTACCACAGGCAGACCACTCTATGTGTTCGTGGTTAATAAATATAAAACGAACAGATGCTCTGAGGGTTTTGAATAAAGCTCTGAAAATTGCATATCTAAATTACTGAATGTCTCAATAAAATCAAATAAAACGCTAATCGACTCGCGCGGTGTTCTTTCTCCTTCCTAGGCCGTCTGAAGCGTCTTTTTACGAAATTACTTTTGGTCGGAGACCGGTAAGACAAGAGAGAGAGACAAGGCTTGCAACTTGACGGTCGCCAGCTGCGACTTCCTCCACTTCAAACTGGGATTAACGCTAAAAACTGAAAATCTCGCCTAAATGAATGATAGATGAGTTTTTCTCTATCTCTTTGCTGAATTCGAGCTTCATTCCTCCAACATATTCCAAGGAAATCGATGCTGAAATCAGGATTACAGTTTTATTAATATGATCGGTGCCAAACTCAGCCACCAAAGGAATTCAAGGCATGCAGGCCATTTCAAATCTACTAATCAGCGCTTGGAATCCCAAAGCAGCCCACTTCGATGCGCAATTTCAGTATTTTGGCGTTAATTCCAGTTTGAAGTGCAGGAGGCCAACCTCGTTCCCAGGGTCTTTTCCCTGGCTTTGGGGCGGGGCGCCCCCAAGCCAGGAAAAAGACCCTGGTAACGAGGTTGGCAGGAGGTCGCGCCTGGCGGTCGCCAAGATGAATGCCTACCCTATCCAGCGGCACGTCCCCGTATAGCCCAAATAAGGGAGTACCCCCCCCCCCCCGGTATTTATCAACGATGAACACATAGAGTGGTCTGCCTGTGCTTGTACTACCAGGAGTGCGATATGTTTATATTGGCTATATGGATATATGCGACCCCAAAGGGTTTGGTTTCTCCACCGTTTTGGTCTTAAATAGGACATGGCTTTTGCACTCTTGTCTTAAATTGGGTATGTTTTTTAGAAGAAGCTATGTTTTCATCATTATCGACAAGACCATCAACAAAATTCCCATAACATCGGTCTGAATAAGGTAACTAATTATTACGCAGGCCTGAAAGAGGGTATAAACAGGGAAGCAAATTTGTGGTCAGGTCATAAATAGTGTAGGGTATTATCACAGATTTTAGTCATACTAAAATAGGGTAAGAGTTTTGAGAAGCGGGCCACACCCACCCACCGATTGTTTCTGGGAGTACCCCGGGTATGGTTACGACAACTTATTATCCAATTTAGGCGCTATTATCTGTGAAGTTCAAACTTTAAGCCCTAAAAGTGGTCACGGTTTTTTCTGCAAAAGATGGTAACTTACAAGAGGCTTCGAATATAATAATTTGATTTGGGAATTTATGGTATTTTGGAAAACTGGACGCTCAGGAGAGCTGGTTGCTTACGAGAGATGGTCAAACCTGAGGTTTCGACTGTAAAACGCTCGCTCACGAAGAACTAGACCCCAGTCCTCCAACAAGCACGCGCATGTCCTTAGACCAAGTTATGCCAGATTATTACTTTTTTAATTTTTCTTAACAGGAGGTCCATTCAAATGTCCTACTTGTGTTGGTTCGTCTGAAGAGGAATGCAACAGTAGAGTTCGCATCGTTGCCTGCATAGATGGATTAGACCGCTGCTTGGCTACCAAGTACCTCAAGAAGGACCATTTCTGGCGAGGCTGTGGCAACGAAATTATTTTTGAGCAACAGAAGACAAAGTGTGCTGCTGAATCTTGTGAAGTGTCAATGTGTCGTGAGTCTTACTGTGTGGCCTAGAGGGATGTCTCTTGGCTCAATAAAACGCCGTTGTTGGAAAACAAAAATTAGTTCTTTTTACTTGACGTTTCATGTTTTTCGACGTACATCTCTAGAAGTGACCGTTAGGAATAGAAGTAACAACTAAATTTTAAATTTGAGATAAGCAACAAATTAGGAGGACTGTTATGGAAAACAGTCTTCCATTCAACTTTTGATTCGTGTAAATCGAGTGCAAATTTATCTCGGAAAGGGCAGCGAAACTGATTGAGATGTTTACTGTTACCTACAACTAATTCACAAATATATTAGCAAATAATTTTCTGTCGTCAATCTTTCCAAGGTACTTAGATCACCGAATCACCAGCCCTAGCTCCTAAGGGATTGTAATTATTTGCTTAACTAAATTGAGTCGCAAGTTTAACCAGAGATAGTACCAAGGTCAGCGAAACCACCAAAATTTTCAATTCTAAATCATTCCTGTTTATAGCCGTGTCAAATCAATCGTTGCTCCGCTTGAGCAACCGTACGCGGCGGAATTTCTGTTTCTTAAATCCCTCAAACTAAGTACTAGATGCGGAAAAAATAGCAATTATTTAGACTTTTAGTGATACATAAAGATAGAGGGTGTATCTTGGGAAAAAGCGAAAACCAAAAGCTAATTTTCTAATTTCGCGACCGATAGAAACTCTTCCTTGTTGTTTAGTTTCTGTGATCTAAAGATCTCACTTGTGATTGGTTATAGTAAATAAACAGGGTTATGCGTTCACGGTCCTGTAACTTTAACAGCAAACTAATTTAGGAGGGACCATTATTTTTTTCAGGGGGTGGGACGGGGACTAGGCAGTTTCCAAAAACCGCTGAAAGAAAACATCCACGCAAGAGGAGCCATAGGGGGAAAAATCGGCAAAGTGTTATCTATACAACCTTGATACTATGTTTGTCTTAGAAAAAGTTTTCTCACCAGTTATTTTCCAGCGAAAAAATCATGCATAACCTTGAGTAAGACAAAACATTCGTACACAAGAACATTTCCCACCCTTCCCCCCATCCACCAACTCAAAATGTTGCTCTCACAGTGCCTATCTCCAACCCCCAACACCCCCCCACCCCCATGCCCCTCAGCTGCTGTTTAAGGGAGTACTAGGAAAAAATATAGCGAGGGTAACCCCGAGTTAAGCCAACATTCCATTCAGGAGTTGGGTGGGGGTGGAAATACTCCTAGCACCCTACTGAAACTGGAGTCTAATGTATTTGAGATGTGACGTTACATCATTAAACTTTAATTTGCAGACCGGAGGACATATTAAAATACGCCAAGGCAATTTTTTTAACCATCACCCACAACGAACAGCACGCACACGGTAATTTTGGACTGCTGCAAATGTCTACAAATTACTTGAGTTTGAAAACGAAAAACTTGAAAAATACGCTGATCTGGCGGCAAAATACCAAGTGTTCTTTAAGTTTAGCTTCGACCGCCATCTTGGAAACCCATGACTTCCAGAATAACCGAACAAAACCGAAAAAATAACGAACACAGCGAGCTGAGTCCGGAAAATTCTGATTCTGAAATGGCCACCATACAGAACATGTCGTCAACGCAACAGCTCACGCTGGGTGAGTGTATCTACAGAGTCGGCATGTTACACTAAGAAATTTTTCTTCGAATTGTCGAAAAATTTTATTGCTACACAAATGAAATTTCGTTACGGCAAGCGTTGCACAAAGTAAAATCAAGTTCTTATTTTTGTATTATAAAAGTTTGGTATGGCCGCCTAAAGTTTCAAGAATTTCCGTTTTATTATAAAGATACATAGTGTTATATCTTTGAATCCTACCCTTTGACCGAGCGAGACTTGTTCGAGAAAAGCTCACGTGCAAAAAAATACAAAAATGAAATGCAAAACTGAAATGCCACCAGCAAAATGTACTAAGACAAGAACACCAAATGTGGCGAAATACTGAAATGCCGAAACCAAAATGTAAAAACACCGGAACAACAAATGTGGAGTCCAAAAATGAAATGCGACAAATCACCCACCAAATCCAAAATCCACAATGTGTGACAAAAAAATAAATCTGCAAAAAAAATGACAAATGCTATAAAGAGAAACCTGAATTCGTGAACCTACAAATTAAAATTAAAAGCTGACAAACTTCTAAATCCACTTGGTCGTAAAAGGCTGAGCCATAACAGAGAGATAACAACGAAGCAATTATAGACCAGTATATCATACTTTAAAGCAGCAGCTTATTTTGAATTTCATTTTGTTTAATACCGTTACACAGAAAATTTGAAAGTTTCCAAAAAGCAAATTGTTATTACACCTCCTTCAGGAAAATCCCTCCCAAATAATAAAATTCTGATGGCGCTTGAAGTCTTTGTTCGTCTAAGGGAGGGCGGGGGTGTACAGCGGGTTTCCACTGTACCACGAGAAGTTGCCAAGCGTGACACACATAAAATGAACTTAAATTTCAGTAAGCGTTACACGAAGTACTAATGAAAACCAGCGTTTTACTTTTTGCTGCGAGTGAGACAACACTTCAAACTATTTGTTTTGGCCGCGCGTTGAAAAGGGGCGGGGAAGGGAGGGTGATGTAGAAATAACAGCTATCTTTGAAAGCTAATTGTGACCGAGCAGGACTTGGTCGAGCTGTTCACGTGCGTAATTGACTGAAAAACATGCAAAAACCGAAATGCCGAAACCAAAATGTAAAAAGAGCGGAACACCAAATGTGAAGTCCAAAACTGAAATGAAAAAACTGAATCCAAAATCCACATTGTGTGACAAAAACTAAATCTGCCAAAAACTGACAAATGCTACAAACAGATATCTGAATTCGTGAACCTATAAATTAAGATCAAAAGCTGACAAACTTCTAAATTCCACTTGGTTGTAAAGGCTGAGTATTGATCAGTTTTCAGAAGAGAGACTTCAAGGAAACAAGTGAACGAAAAAAACTCCGTCGTAGTAAGTATATTTTTCATCACATTTTACAATTCGCCAATGTTGAACGGCTCGAGGCAAATATCTTCTTTTTTAAATGCTTTTCGTTTTGCATAACTCATCACAAATCTTTCTTGTCAGACGCAGGATTTTCAAGTCAGTGACTGTAAAACTCTGCTGCAGTAAGTAATTTTATACATCCGATTCTATAATGTTAACAGTATTTATGTACAATAACTCTGAAGTGACAGCGGGGAACAGTTCTTTTATCAAATGTTTTGTATTTCGATTTAGCTCATCACAGATACACCAGTGTCGCAGGCGAGAGACTTTCAAGTCAACGAAAAGCTTCCGTTTCAGTAAGTCATGTTTTTCTTCAGATTTACAATGTTAGCAATAAAAATAGCTCCTTTCTGAGATGTTCCATATTTTGTTTAGCTTATCAAAGAACTTCAGTCTTGTTAAGTCAGTCAACGGAAAGACTTTATTGCAGTAAAAATAGTTTTCTTCAGATTTTACAATGTTAACAAACAGCAATTTACACCAATACCTAAAGAATGGAATTCAGTAGCTCCTTCCTGATAAGCTTTTTCATTCTGTTCAGCTCATCACAGAACTTTCTTGTTGCCAAGAAGAGTGACTTTCAAGTCAGCGGAAAAAAACCCTTGTAGTAAGTTACGTTTGTCGTAAGATTTTCAATGTTAGCAACATCCATTTACGTCAATGTGGAATGCATCAGAGAAAACAATTCTTTTCTAAATAAACGCTTGTTATTTCAGTTTGTATAGCGTGAAGACTTCTCCTGACGAGGAAGAAGGAAATTCAATTAGCAAAGAAAACTCTATTTCGGTAGGTCGTTCACGTTATTAGATTTACAACTTTAACATTTCTGCACCAATGTTCAACGATTAGAAGTGAATAGCTCTTTTCGTAAACTTGTTCTGTTTTGCTTTTTGTTTTAGCTTATCACCTGTTGACACAAAAGAGATACTTTTAAGCAACGAGTCAAAGGACAAACTCCAAAAAGTAAGTCATGATTTTAAATATGATTTAACGAAACTGCTAGTTATAATGATGTACCATGAATATCAAACAAGTGGAAGAAAACAGTAATAATATTCATTTTGATAAAACTTTGATTTTTTTGCGCGCCTTGTTTACACAAACGTTTAGCAGTCGTCTTAACTTCGTGTTAGGATTTTCGGCCATATTACGATTTCGGTAGAAGCGGAGTGATCATACGCAAATTGCGGTAACTCCTAAAGTTTTAAGATTCCTTGATACGTTTCTGTATTGAAATCTGATCTGATCTAAAGCCTGTCTACTTCATTTCGGAACATAACCCACCGACAAAACGTCTCAATTCCCCTCTGTCCCTGGCCAAGCGTTCCATCAGCGTCCAGGAGAAGCCCTTCGACTGAACAATGCGTTCTGTGTCCCTTCTACAGCTGTTACGTGGTGTAACTCTCCTTATTTTGTTACCCGACTCACTAAGTTTATGGCCTTTCCATGACCATTTCCTATTCATGAACTGCTATTTCAGATGCTTGTTCTCTGTGATTACCCACAAGTTAAAGTCACTGATGGTGCAAGACCAGTAACTACGTACGGAGGATTCTGTGCAAACATCTATTTAAAAGTCTGTAGTTTTGACACGATCTTCTCAGTCATTCTCCACTTTTCAGAACCACAGAACAAACTGTCTTCACATTTGAATTACGTATTCTCATTTATGCGGCTGTTGTTATATCCCAGGACCTCCACTTCCTCGCCTTCCCCCTAAGATATTAAATGCGCTATGTGTTTTTCCGATTTTTGACGATACGTCCTACTCCGTTCCACCAGAGATCTTTATAACACTACCTAAGTACGTGAAATATTTTACATCTTCTATGTTGTCGTAACTGATGGTGATACGCTCGTTCGATTAGTAATTTATCCACATGATCATTGTCTTGCCAGTAATACGCTCGTTCGATTAGTAATTTATCCACATGATCATTGCCTTGCCAGTAATAATGTTGTTGTGGTTGGATGGTGGCAATATTAGAGTGTTGATTAGGCGAGGACTATAAAGAAACTGTTGAAACTGTTCTGGTGTAAGTCTGCAACCGTTATGATCTCTTATTTGTTGGTTGGTTACCTTAAACCTTCTTGCATTTTCCTTGCTGGTTGATATATTTTCTTTATATTGTGTCGACTAGCGGCAATCTCCGCGTGTATTGCTAGATCATCAATGTACTTTCTCTAATTCTTTTTCAGCCTTCTCTTGGCATCCCTGCTTCTGTGGACCCTGTATGGGTTCTCTCTTTTTGTCATCTTGTGCGTGCTTTGTTGATCAGGTTCTTCTTCTTTGATCGCTTCAGAATGATCTTAGAGATACTATGATTAGATATCCATGCTTTGTTTCGCTGCTACTTTCGACCCAGTACTTCTTCACTTGTGTTCGTCCACAGCGTCTTACGTTTTCACAACTCTCGCTTTTTGGGCCTGGAGGGCTTTTTATATCTTGTAGAAACTTAGTATTAATTTCTGATTGTGACGGAAAATTAAATTGCTGAGTTATACAGGCATGGTGCAGAGTTGATGTCATGATCTGAATATGACTGTTTTAACCTAAGTAGAACTAAGTGGCTCTCATGTAGCATATCAGAGCGCTTCGGCCTGTCGTGTTCAGCCTACGATGTGTATGTCCAGAGTTAAGTATCGTGGCCGCCACGAGACGCAATGTACCTGATCGAATTCATGTTGTCTCTGCAATCCCAAGTAGGCTAATGTTGTACTTTTTCATCTCCATGGTGACCATGGATGTCTTCCCTCGTTCGTACATCGTTACAAAGTTACTGTCCGCTATTCTGTGGAGAAAGATGAGTCGTCTTCTAGGTTTCCGTTGATGTTCGCTTTCCCTATCTGGCGTCATGCGTTCGTGAGATGAACTCCTTTCTTCCATGGTGATCTACAGAAGATAACTTGTAATCTTCCAATTTATCACGCCTCAAATTTAACGGCAATTCAACTTAACTGATTTCCGCTGAGTTGTAACTCTTTAACGACGCCTGTACAACATCAAAACTTACTAAGTCTTCACATGATTTGACTCACACTAAATTCATAGCCATTTCGTTGTTTGTCATTGAGTTTTTATATTAAAGGGCAATGTTTCGATCTCGTTATTCAAGCGAAAAAAGATTACCTTGAGCAATACAAGAAACAAAATAACAGGCTATCGGCTCGACAATTTTCGCCACCCGATTCGATTCTGAATCAATATTACCGCGCCCAAAAGAGAATTCTATGAATAGGCTAAACTAAGACTTTAACCAATTGATTGTATCTTTTGATCAACACTGATGAAAAAATGATGTGCTATACATACTTAAGTATAAAAAATGGCTTACTGACTTTAAGAGAAATCCACAGATATGGAAACAAATTGTATTAAAAATGTAAAAACACCATAGCCGGAATACCAAATACAACGACCGAACAGTGAAATACACTCCCGAGCGGATATCGTTATCAGTTAGAAAATGAAAATTCACTGACGCTTGCTTGTCACAAAACATATTAAATGTGGTATTTTTAATATTTTTCTGAAATAGAATCACCAAAAGAAGTTGAACAACGCGCTATCACATCAGACTGGCGAAATTAAAATGGAACTCACTGGTGGCTGCAAGAAACCGAAATGAGAAACGTAATCAGTTGCCAATGTCGAGGACGTTCTTTCCAAAAAGCACTTGATCGAAAGGATTTTTTTTGAAGAAACTCTCATTTAAACTGGATTTTGCAATTTATATTAGCAATATTTATGAACTTCTATGTTGAGGATTTTTTGTTCTCAAACTCATTAATTATTCATCTAGCTCTTACCCAACCAGAGCATCTTATTCTGGTCAGGTGGATGAGTTTAGAAACCCAATGAAAAACGAGTTGAAAACACGGCCTTGAAAGAAACCCGTGTTTGAAACGATTTCTTATAATCTGCATATTCATAAAAGAACAAAAACACGTGGCGATTAACAAGTTTCTTTAATCACACATTTTATGAAACAAACTTTCAACCTAAATTATTTACTGCTAACGTTGAATGCAACGGTGCAGTTGTTAAACTACCCAAAACAGAAAAGCCCATTCTTTTTCTAAATTTAAATTCTCGCTCGATGGTGGTGACCTCGTGTTTTGGTTCACTTTCAACCTTGCTGTGCACTTCCGACCTAAAATGGCACTGAAATTTTATCAGACCAAATGCACACGTTACCTCGAAATTGTGCTGGCCACACACTTTTCCTCTTCTTCGCTAGTTACATACATAGGACGTCTAAATCTGCACTCTGCCATTTGCTCTGTGAAGCAACGTGTTCGCTCGGAACTGACAAACAGCTAGGTAACAACGTGACATCAGTTGATGAATATTCAAAAATTGTCACGGCGTAGCAATTAGGTGATAGGATCATGCACATCATGCACATTGTTTTGAGGATCATGCACATTTCACGTCTCAAATATAATAGTTCAATTGGGGAATCATATTCAAAGGATAATTTAAACTAATTTTCTTTGTTGGAGAAGTAATTTCAAAAACTCGTGCCTCGGAGTTCATCAGGTTTCCAAACGCTCGAAAACAATAAAACCACGAGGCCTGCGGCCTCGTGGTTTCAAATGTTTCTCGCGTTTGGAAACCTGATGAAACCCTCGTACTCCTTTTTGAAATATTTTACTTGAAACACTCTACGGTTGGTTCAACCATGATACAGTAAGAGCGTGAAGCAAATCTTACCCAGAAATTAAAGGCAAACCACATATAATTTTTTTTACCTCTCGCTTGAAATTGAAATATGGCACATGGCAGTTTGGAACTTTTGAAGTCTGGAAAGTTACTGGCCTCAAGTTAACGTGATGGACTTGACCGTTTGACGTGAACCGGCAAGGCTAGAATTAAATGGCGTGATCTACATCATCCCGGCATAAACTGGCGCGACAAATCACTCTGAAAAACAAAACAAAAACATTTAACAATATATTTAGACTGTGATTTTCTAATATTAATATGTTTTGACTGCAGCACACAGTCTTGAATGTATTTGTTTATGTAATTATTCAAAAGAAGACAATGATGACAAATTTGCAAGTTCAGATCTGAACGCGTTTTGCTACGCTCTGAGTGTTTAATTATGGTCACACTAGCATGAAGTTTATCAGATGATATTAGCTCAGCAAATGAATCGAAAATATCGTTTAATTTTGTTATCAAACCAGCCGCACCCAAAAGAAAACTTAATGAATAGCAGACTTCTAAATTAGACATCCATCAATCTGTCAATTAATCAATCAATCAATTGTACGTTTTCATGACGAAAAAATTATGTGCTATCCAATTATGTAGATAGGGTGGTTCAATTTATGCTTGCAGACGGTAAAATAAATCCATTTGAAGCGCATCAAATGATATGTATGGTGTACCATTGCGAAAAATAATGGAAACAAATTTTATTGAACATCTAAGGACCATCATGGCCCGAATACCACAAACTGCGTTTCCGAGGACTTGAAGTTTCAAAATTTTCCGGGGGAGGATGCCATCGAGCCCCCTCTTCTAAAAACCTGGATCCGCCCCAGATACGTAAATATACTGAAAACTGAGGAGTTAAGATAACAGCGACATTATTAAAATTCTCAATTGTTTCTTGTGAAAAGTTGTTCTTCTGATTTTTTTTCTAGACAGGCAAACATTTGTCTCTATGCCCAGTGATTGTCTCTGCCAATTCAACTTGGCTTTTCAATTTGGCTTTTTTTTGGTACATTTTGAGATTTGCGCGGATCCCTCGGGTAATCAACTCTCTTGTCACAATTAAAAACCGATAATTACCTAGTTTCATTTCAAAAATGTTTAGACGCGACAATGCGTTCTGTATTCCTCCTCCAGCTGTTACGCAGTCTACCTCTCCTTCTGTTACCCTGAGGGTTCCACCAAAGGACTCAGTCACTTGGTCTTCTAAGTGTATGGCCAATCCATGACTGTTTGCTATTCATTACCTGCTGTGTCAGAGATGCTTGTCTTGTGATCTCCCACAGGTTAATGTTACTGATGGTGGAATACCAGTAGATACCTAGGATTCTGTGCAGACATCTATTTATAACAGTCTGTAGTTTTGACACGTTTTTCTCAGCCATTCTCCGTGTTTCAGAACCACAGAGCAAAACAGACTTTACATTACTAACATTAGCATTAAATATTCTCATTTCTGTGACTGTTATCTTTCTGGATCTGTGAATGCTCCCAAGGATATTAAATGCGGTACGTACTTTCCCAATTCTTGACAATATACGTCGTGGTCCGTTTCCCCACCAGTGATCTTTATGACACTAACTAAGTACTTGAAGTATGTCAGATCTCCTATGTTATTGTTATTAATAGGGTAAGCTCGTTCGATTAGTTATTTATCCACATGCTCCTTGCCTTGCCAGTACAGTATTGATGTTCTCGTGGTTATATGGTGGCGATATTGGAGGGTTGATTGTGGGAGGCGCATTAAGAAACTGCTGAAAGTACTCTAAGCCATCTATTACTCTGATCCTCAGTTGTTGTAAGTAGACACCTGTTTAAATCTCTAGTGCGGGTGGCTAGTTACCTTGAACCTTCTCGATTGATATGTTCCTTGTTGTGTCAAACAAATTCTTTATATTGTGTAGACTGGCAGCGGTCTTTTTCACTAGGTTATCAATGCACTTTCTCATCAATGTCACTTTCCCTTGTCCTTTCTTACACTTCTGTTGACATCTGCTTTCCTTTTGTGTACCCGGCGTGGGTTGTTTCTTTTTGTCATCTTGTGCGTGCTTTGTTCAGGTTTTTCTCATCGTTTGTGAATGATCTTAGAGATAATATTGCTTCTTTTGACCCAGTACTTCTTCACTTGTGTTCATCCACATCCTCTTCAGGTTTTCCCTGCACATGTGAGTTGCAGGACTTTGTTTTTATCGCTTATTATGAAGGAAAATTGCTGAGCTATAAAGGGTTCTTTCAAGAACTTGATGTCATATCTCGCTATTTTTGCCATATGTCTAACTAATCATTTTTCCTGTTTGACCTGCAATTAGCAGTCCGGGATCGTTATCATTTTTGATAACCTCACCAAAACAAACCATAAACCAATCGTTGC
The DNA here is from genome assembly GCA_019787425.1 of Platygyra sinensis. NCBI lineage: Eukaryota > Metazoa > Cnidaria > Anthozoa > Scleractinia > Merulinidae > Platygyra > Platygyra sinensis. The sequence goes on along the minus strand of JAHPZR010042695.1, from coordinate 15,340 downwards.
ACAGGATTTCGTTCACGTGACGTTATTTGGTAGCAACAGTGTATAATTCAATATGCCGGTGGACGAGGCGCTGCGATGAAAGGGGCTACTCACAACATCACAATGCAGCATCATTGGGAGCAACTACAGAATGCAGGGCCACTTTTGACCGTGAACCAAACGAGCCGGCTCGTTTGGCTCGGCAGTAGATGTAAGAACGAGGAATAAGTTGTTTTGGTTAAGTGTTGGGTTCATATATTAAGCGGCTCGTTTGGCTCGTTTGGCTCGGCAGTGGAGTAAAGAGCAAACGAGCCAAACGAGCCGGCTCGTTTGGTGCATGGTTTAAAGTGGCCCTGTATTCTGTAGTTTAGCCGAAGTGCGGAAACTGTCTTCGTCCAAGTTGCTGCGAATTTAATTTCCACACCGGTGATGATATTTGTTCCGCGAGTAAAATGGAGATGACACAGCGAAGGTAGACAACAAATATTCGGAAATATTCTGTTCACAAAAGCGTTGTTTATTGACACTAACATGATAATAGCTTCCATTTTCCCTCAGGCTTCATTTTCTTGGTAGCTGGCGAAGCTGCTGTTCACAGTCTGTAGTAAATAAAAACGAAAAAGTAACAGTAAATACATCTTGAAGAGCTGCAACTTAATTTCGTTTAGTTTGCGTGATAACAAACAGTATAAGTTTAATTCAACAGCCAGGCTCGGCGTAGTAACACGTAAAATGTAAGTAGCTAACATGTTCACGGAATATTTGTTCCTCCAGAGCTAACATTTAGAGAGCTTAAAACATATCTGGCAATACAAACGAGCCGAGAGAGAAGAAACCTGGCAAAAAACAGAGGTGTCAAACTCTACAAATTTCACGCTAATTGCAGGTCAAACAGGAAAAATGATTAGTTAGACATATGGCAAAAATAGCGAGATATGACATCAAGTTCTTGAAAGAACCCTTTATAGCTCAGCAATTTTCTTCATAATAAGCGATAAAAACAAAGTCCTGCAACTCACATGTGCAGGGAAAACCTGAAGAGGATGTGGATGAACACAAGTGAAGAAGTACTGGGTCAAAAGAAGCAATATTATCTCTAAGATCATTCACAAACGATGAGAAAAACCTGAACAAAGCACGCACAAGATGACAAAAAGAAACAACCCACGCCGGGTACACAAAAGGAAAGCAGATGTCAACAGAAGTGTAAGAAAGGACAAGGGAAAGTGACATTGATGAGAAAGTGCATTGATAACCTAGTGAAAAAGACCGCTGCCAGTCTACACAATATAAAGAATTTGTTTGACACAACAAGGAACATATCAATCGAGAAGGTTCAAGGTAACTAGCCACCCGCACTAGAGATTTAAACAGGTGTCTACTTACAACAACTGAGGATCAGAGTAATAGATGGCTTAGAGTACTTTCAGCAGTTTCTTAATGCGCCTCCCACAATCAACCCTCCAATATCGCCACCATATAACCACGAGAACATCAATACTGTACTGGCAAGGCAAGGAGCATGTGGATAAATAACTAATCGAACGAGCTTACCCTATTAATAACAATAACATAGGAGATCTGACATACTTCAAGTACTTAGTTAGTGTCATAAAGATCACTGGTGGGGAAACGGACCACGACGTATATTGTCAAGAATTGGGAAAGTACGTACCGCATTTAATATCCTTGGGAGCATTCACAGATCCAGAAAGATAACAGTCACAGAAATGAGAATATTTAATGCTAATGTTAGTAATGTAAAGTCTGTTTTGCTCTGTGGTTCTGAAACACGGAGAATGGCTGAGAAAAACGTGTCAAAACTACAGACTGTTATAAATAGATGTCTGCACAGAATCCTAGGTATCTACTGGTATTCCACCATCAGTAACATTAACCTGTGGGAGATCACAAGACAAGCATCTCTGACACAGCAGGTAATGAATAGCAAACAGTCATGGATTGGCCATACACTTAGAAGACCAAGTGACTGAGTCCTTTGGTGGAACCCTCAGGGTAACAGAAGGAGAGGTAGACTGCGTAACAGCTGGAGGAGGAATACAGAACGCATTGTCGCGTCTAAACATTTTTGAAATGAAACTAGGTAATTATCGGTTTTAATTGTGACAAGAGAGTTGATTACCCGAGGGATCCGCGCAAATCTCAAAATGTACCAAAAAAAAGCCAAATTGAAAAGCCAAGTTGAATTGGCAGAGACAATCACTGGGCATAGAGACAAATGTTTGCCTGTCTAGAAAAAAAATCAGAAGAACAACTTTTCACAAGAAACAATTGAGAATTTTAATAATGTCGCTGTTATCTTAACTCCTCAGTTTTCAGTATATTTACGTATCTGGGGCGGATCCAGGTTTTTAGAAGAGGGGGCTCGATGGCATCCTCCCCCGGAAAATTTTGAAACTTCAAGTCCTCGGAAACGCAGTTTGTGGTATTCGGGCCATGATGGTCCTTAGATGTTCAATAAAATTTGTTTCCATTATTTTTCGCAATGGTACACCATACATATCATTTGATGCGCTTCAAATGGATTTATTTTACCGTCTGCAAGCATAAATTGAACCACCCTATCTACATAATTGGATAGCACATAATTTTTTCGTCATGAAAACGTACAATTGATTGATTGATTAATTGACAGATTGATGGATGTCTAATTTAGAAGTCTGCTATTCATTAAGTTTTCTTTTGGGTGCGGCTGGTTTGATAACAAAATTAAACGATATTTTCGATTCATTTGCTGAGCTAATATCATCTGATAAACTTCATGCTAGTGTGACCATAATTAAACACTCAGAGCGTAGCAAAACGCGTTCAGATCTGAACTTGCAAATTTGTCATCATTG
>JAHPZR010042695.1:0-10000 GCA_019787425.1 Platygyra sinensis | reverse complement strand
CAGTCATATTCAGATCATGACATCAACTCTGCACCATGCCTGTATAACTCAGCAATTTAATTTTCCGTCACAATCAGAAATTAATACTAAGTTTCTACAAGATATAAAAAGCCCTCCAGGCCCAAAAAGCGAGAGTTGTGAAAACGTAAGACGCTGTGGACGAACACAAGTGAAGAAGTACTGGGTCGAAAGTAGCAGCGAAACAAAGCATGGATATCTAATCATAGTATCTCTAAGATCATTCTGAAGCGATCAAAGAAGAAGAACCTGATCAACAAAGCACGCACAAGATGACAAAAAGAGAGAACCCATACAGGGTCCACAGAAGCAGGGATGCCAAGAGAAGGCTGAAAAAGAATTAGAGAAAGTACATTGATGATCTAGCAATACACGCGGAGATTGCCGCTAGTCGACACAATATAAAGAAAATATATCAACCAGCAAGGAAAATGCAAGAAGGTTTAAGGTAACCAACCAACAAATAAGAGATCATAACGGTTGCAGACTTACACCAGAACAGTTTCAACAGTTTCTTTATAGTCCTCGCCTAATCAACACTCTAATATTGCCACCATCCAACCACAACAACATTATTACTGGCAAGGCAATGATCATGTGGATAAATTACTAATCGAACGAGCGTATTACTGGCAAGACAATGATCATGTGGATAAATTACTAATCGAACGAGCGTATCACCATCAGTTACGACAACATAGAAGATGTAAAATATTTCACGTACTTAGGTAGTGTTATAAAGATCTCTGGTGGAACGGAGTAGGACGTATCGTCAAAAATCGGAAAAACACATAGCGCATTTAATATCTTAGGGGGAAGGCGAGGAAGTGGAGGTCCTGGGATATAACAACAGCCGCATAAATGAGAATACGTAATTCAAATGTGAAGACAGTTTGTTCTGTGGTTCTGAAAAGTGGAGAATGACTGAGAAGATCGTGTCAAAACTACAGACTTTTAAATAGATGTTTGCACAGAATCCTCCGTACGTAGTTACTGGTCTTGCACCATCAGTGACTTTAACTTGTGGGTAATCACAGAGAACAAGCATCTGAAATAGCAGTTCATGAATAGGAAATGGTCATGGAAAGGCCATAAACTTAGTGAGTCGGGTAACAAAATAAGGAGAGTTACACCACGTAACAGCTGTAGAAGGGACACAGAACGCATTGTTCAGTCGAAGGGCTTCTCCTGGACGCTGATGGAACGCTTGGCCAGGGACAGAGGGGAATTGAGACGTTTTGTCGGTGGGTTATGTTCCGAAATGAAGTAGACAGGCTTTAGATCAGATCAGATTTCAATACAGAAACGTATCAAGGAATCTTAAAACTTTAGGAGTTACCGCAATTTGCGTATGATCACTCCGCTTCTACCGAAATCGTAATATGGCCGAAAATCCTAACACGAAGTTAAGACGACTGCTAAACGTTTGTGTAAACAAGGCGCGCAAAAAAATCAAAGTTTTATCAAAATGAATATTATTACTGTTTTCTTCCACTTGTTTGATATTCATGGTACATCATTATAACTAGCAGTTTCGTTAAATCATATTTAAAATCATGACTTACTTTTTGGAGTTTGTCCTTTGACTCGTTGCTTAAAAGTATCTCTTTTGTGTCAACAGGTGATAAGCTAAAACAAAAAGCAAAACAGAACAAGTTTACGAAAAGAGCTATTCACTTCTAATCGTTGAACATTGGTGCAGAAATGTTAAAGTTGTAAATCTAATAACGTGAACGACCTACCGAAATAGAGTTTTCTTTGCTAATTGAATTTCCTTCTTCCTCGTCAGGAGAAGTCTTCACGCTATACAAACTGAAATAACAAGCGTTTATTTAGAAAAGAATTGTTTTCTCTGATGCATTCCACATTGACGTAAATGGATGTTGCTAACATTGAAAATCTTACGACAAACGTAACTTACTACAAGGGTTTTTTTCCGCTGACTTGAAAGTCACTCTTCTTGGCAACAAGAAAGTTCTGTGATGAGCTGAACAGAATGAAAAAGCTTATCAGGAAGGAGCTACTGAATTCCATTCTTTAGGTATTGGTGTAAATTGCTGTTTGTTAACATTGTAAAATCTGAAGAAAACTATTTTTACTGCAATAAAGTCTTTCCGTTGACTGACTTAACAAGACTGAAGTTCTTTGATAAGCTAAACAAAATATGGAACATCTCAGAAAGGAGCTATTTTTATTGCTAACATTGTAAATCTGAAGAAAAACATGACTTACTGAAACGGAAGCTTTTCGTTGACTTGAAAGTCTCTCGCCTGCGACACTGGTGTATCTGTGATGAGCTAAATCGAAATACAAAACATTTGATAAAAGAACTGTTCCCCGCTGTCACTTCAGAGTTATTGTACATAAATACTGTTAACATTATAGAATCGGATGTATAAAATTACTTACTGCAGCAGAGTTTTACAGTCACTGACTTGAAAATCCTGCGTCTGACAAGAAAGATTTGTGATGAGTTATGCAAAACGAAAAGCATTTAAAAAAGAAGATATTTGCCTCGAGCCGTTCAACATTGGCGAATTGTAAAATGTGATGAAAAATATACTTACTACGACGGAGTTTTTTTCGTTCACTTGTTTCCTTGAAGTCTCTCTTCTGAAAACTGATCAATACTCAGCCTTTACAACCAAGTGGAATTTAGAAGTTTGTCAGCTTTTGATCTTAATTTATAGGTTCACGAATTCAGATATCTGTTTGTAGCATTTGTCAGTTTTTGGCAGATTTAGTTTTTGTCACACAATGTGGATTTTGGATTCAGTTTTTTCATTTCAGTTTTGGACTTCACATTTGGTGTTCCGCTCTTTTTACATTTTGGTTTCGGCATTTCGGTTTTTGCATGTTTTTCAGTCAATTACGCACGTGAACAGCTCGACCAAGTCCTGCTCGGTCACAATTAGCTTTCAAAGATAGCTGTTATTTCTACATCACCCTCCCTTCCCCGCCCCTTTTCAACGCGCGGCCAAAACAAATAGTTTGAAGTGTTGTCTCACTCGCAGCAAAAAGTAAAACGCTGGTTTTCATTAGTACTTCGTGTAACGCTTACTGAAATTTAAGTTCATTTTATGTGTGTCACGCTTGGCAACTTCTCGTGGTACAGTGGAAACCCGCTGTACACCCCCGCCCTCCCTTAGACGAACAAAGACTTCAAGCGCCATCAGAATTTTATTATTTGGGAGGGATTTTCCTGAAGGAGGTGTAATAACAATTTGCTTTTTGGAAACTTTCAAATTTTCTGTGTAACGGTATTAAACAAAATGAAATTCAAAATAAGCTGCTGCTTTAAAGTATGATATACTGGTCTATAATTGCTTCGTTGTTATCTCTCTGTTATGGCTCAGCCTTTTACGACCAAGTGGATTTAGAAGTTTGTCAGCTTTTAATTTTAATTTGTAGGTTCACGAATTCAGGTTTCTCTTTATAGCATTTGTCATTTTTTTTGCAGATTTATTTTTTTGTCACACATTGTGGATTTTGGATTTGGTGGGTGATTTGTCGCATTTCATTTTTGGACTCCACATTTGTTGTTCCGGTGTTTTTACATTTTGGTTTCGGCATTTCAGTATTTCGCCACATTTGGTGTTCTTGTCTTAGTACATTTTGCTGGTGGCATTTCAGTTTTGCATTTCATTTTTGTATTTTTTTGCACGTGAGCTTTTCTCGAACAAGTCTCGCTCGGTCAAAGGGTAGGATTCAAAGATATAACACTATGTATCTTTATAATAAAACGGAAATTCTTGAAACTTTAGGCGGCCATACCAAACTTTTATAATACAAAAATAAGAACTTGATTTTACTTTGTGCAACGCTTGCCGTAACGAAATTTCATTTGTGTAGCAATAAAATTTTTCGACAATTCGAAGAAAAATTTCTTAGTGTAACATGCCGACTCTGTAGATACACTCACCCAGCGTGAGCTGTTGCGTTGACGACATGTTCTGTATGGTGGCCATTTCAGAATCAGAATTTTCCGGACTCAGCTCGCTGTGTTCGTTATTTTTTCGGTTTTGTTCGGTTATTCTGGAAGTCATGGGTTTCCAAGATGGCGGTCGAAGCTAAACTTAAAGAACACTTGGTATTTTGCCGCCAGATCAGCGTATTTTTCAAGTTTTTCGTTTTTCAAACTCAAGTAATTTGTAGACATTTGCAGCAGTCCAAAATTACCGTGTGCGTGCTGTTCGTTGTGGGTGATGGTTAAAAAAATTGCCTTGGCGTATTTTAATATGTCCTCCGGTCTGCAAATTAAAGTTTAATGATGTAACGTCACATCTCAAATACATTAGACTCCAGTTTCAGTAGGGTGCTAGGAGTATTTCCACCCCCACCCAACTCCTGAATGGAATGTTGGCTTAACTCGGGGTTACCCTCGCTATATTTTTTCCTAGTACTCCCTTAAACAGCAGCTGAGGGGCATGGGGGTGGGGGGGTGTTGGGGGTTGGAGATAGGCACTGTGAGAGCAACATTTTGAGTTGGTGGATGGGGGGAAGGGTGGGAAATGTTCTTGTGTACGAATGTTTTGTCTTACTCAAGGTTATGCATGATTTTTTTCGCTGGAAAATAACTGGTGAGAAAACTTTTTCTAAGACAAACATAGTATCAAGGTTGTATAGATAACACTTTGCCGATTTTTCCCCCTATGGCTCCTCTTGCGTGGATGTTTTCTTTCAGCGGTTTTTGGAAACTGCCTAGTCCCCGTCCCACCCCCTGAAAAAAATAATGGTCCCTCCTAAATTAGTTTTGCTGTTAAAGTTACAGGACCGTGAACGCATAACCCTGTTTATTTACTATAACCAATCACAAGTGAGATCTTTAGATCACAGAAACTAAACAACAAGGAAGAGTTTCTATCGGTCGCGAAATTAGAAAATTAGCTTTTGGTTTTCGCTTTTTCCCAAGATACACCCTCTATCTTTATGTATCACTAAAAGTCTAAATAATTGCTATTTTTTCCGCATCTAGTACTTAGTTTGAGGGATTTAAGAAACAGAAATTCCGCCGCGTACGGTTGCTCAAGCGGAGCAACGATTGATTTGACACGGCTATAAACAGGAATGATTTAGAATTGAAAATTTTGGTGGTTTCGCTGACCTTGGTACTATCTCTGGTTAAACTTGCGACTCAATTTAGTTAAGCAAATAATTACAATCCCTTAGGAGCTAGGGCTGGTGATTCGGTGATCTAAGTACCTTGGAAAGATTGACGACAGAAAATTATTTGCTAATATATTTGTGAATTAGTTGTAGGTAACAGTAAACATCTCAATCAGTTTCGCTGCCCTTTCCGAGATAAATTTGCACTCGATTTACACGAATCAAAAGTTGAATGGAAGACTGTTTTCCATAACAGTCCTCCTAATTTGTTGCTTATCTCAAATTTAAAATTTAGTTGTTACTTCTATTCCTAACGGTCACTTCTAGAGATGTACGTCGAAAAACATGAAACGTCAAGTAAAAAGAACTAATTTTTGTTTTCCAACAACGGCGTTTTATTGAGCCAAGAGACATCCCTCTAGGCCACACAGTAAGACTCACGACACATTGACACTTCACAAGATTCAGCAGCACACTTTGTCTTCTGTTGCTCAAAAATAATTTCGTTGCCACAGCCTCGCCAGAAATGGTCCTTCTTGAGGTACTTGGTAGCCAAGCAGCGGTCTAATCCATCTATGCAGGCAACGATGCGAACTCTACTGTTGCATTCCTCTTCAGACGAACCAACACAAGTAGGACATTTGAATGGACCTCCTGTTAAGAAAAATTAAAAAAAGTAATAATCTGGCATAACTTGGTCTAAGGACATGCGCGTGCTTGTTGGAGGACTGGGGTCTAGTTCTTCGTGAGCGAGCGTTTTACAGTCGAAACCTCAGGTTTTGACCATCTCTCGTAAGCAACCAGCTCTCCTGAGCGTCCAGTTTTCCAAAATACCATAAATTCCCAAATCAAATTATTATATTCGAAGCCTCTTGTAAGTTACCATCTTTTGCAGAAAAAACCGTGACCACTTTTAGGGCTTAAAGTTTGAACTTCACAGATAATAGCGCCTAAATTGGATAATAAGTTGTCGTAACCATACCCGGGGTACTCCCAGAAACAATCGGTGGGTGGGTGTGGCCCGCTTCTCAAAACTCTTACCCTATTTTAGTATGACTAAAATCTGTGATAATACCCTACACTATTTATGACCTGACCACAAATTTGCTTCCCTGTTTATACCCTCTTTCAGGCCTGCGTAATAATTAGTTACCTTATTCAGACCGATGTTATGGGAATTTTGTTGATGGTCTTGTCGATAATGATGAAAACATAGCTTCTTCTAAAAAACATACCCAATTTAAGACAAGAGTGCAAAAGCCATGTCCTATTTAAGACCAAAACGGTGGAGAAACCAAACCCTTTGGGGTCGCATATATCCATATAGCCAATATAAACATATCGCACTCCTGGTAGTACAAGCACAGGCAGACCACTCTATGTGTTCATCGTTGATAAATACCGGGGGGGGGGGGGTACTCCCTTATTTGGGCTATACGGGGACGTGCCGCTGGATAGGGTAGGCATTCATCTTGGCGACCGCCAGGCGCGACCTCCTGCCAACCTCGTTACCAGGGTCTTTTTCCTGGCTTGGGGGCGCCCCGCCCCAAAGCCAGGGAAAAGACCCTGGGAACGAGGTTGGCCTCCTGCACTTCAAACTGGAATTAACGCCAAAATACTGAAATTGCGCATCGAAGTGGGCTGCTTTGGGATTCCAAGCGCTGATTAGTAGATTTGAAATGGCCTGCATGCCTTGAATTCCTTTGGTGGCTGAGTTTGGCACCGATCATATTAATAAAACTGTAATCCTGATTTCAGCATCGATTTCCTTGGAATATGTTGGAGGAATGAAGCTCGAATTCAGCAAAGAGATAGAGAAAAACTCATCTATCATTCATTTAGGCGAGATTTTCAGTTTTTAGCGTTAATCCCAGTTTGAAGTGGAGGAAGTCGCAGCTGGCGACCGTCAAGTTGCAAGCCTTGTCTCTCTCTCTTGTCTTACCGGTCTCCGACCAAAAGTAATTTCGTAAAAAGACGCTTCAGACGGCCTAGGAAGGAGAAAGAACACCGCGCGAGTCGATTAGCGTTTTATTTGATTTTATTGAGACATTCAGTAATTTAGATATGCAATTTTCAGAGCTTTATTCAAAACCCTCAGAGCATCTGTTCGTTTTATATTTATTAACCACGAACACATAGAGTGGTCTGCCTGTGGTACAAGAGACGGGAACTTTCTCAATGGGAAGTACAGGATTTTTTTTTTCGAAATTACTTTTTCAAATGAATAAAACATTTAAAACATGAGGTAAGTCTCTTCAGTCACCTTATGCTAATAAGGCAAAAGTTTGTCTCAATATGGTCTAAGCTCTCCTAGCGACCACCAAGGCTTGTCATTTTGATGGTTGCTTAAGGAAGGTTCGAGTGTATTCGTCTTGTAGTTAAAGGAGATCAGTGACGTAACTTTGAGTTATTTTGGTCGCGAATTCAGAACGATCTTGATTTATGAGAAATCTGAAAAAATATTTCATTAAGGTGGAAAAACACCAAAGAGGTAATATTATATAACAACCAAATCAATGCGCGCGCTCTGATTGGTCAATCAGCTATGATTTATTGTGCTAGTAAACTCATGGAAAAAGTGCACGTGTCCTGAACTATTATATAAAAGCAAAAGACCACAGGTTTCTATGGGTTAGAGGCTGATAAACCACTTAGGATGCTGGAGGGAGAAGCACTCCTAACGAGACATGCATGGGGCTGGGTTGGACTAAGTTTTGTTGCTTACCCTCATTTCCTATGTTTGCAATGCACCGTCCAATTTCACATAACATGCCACTTCCAGAGGTAATCCCGTCGCCAAAATTGCGAGTTTCACATTTCCACCTCTCCCAATCAGAGTCGTATATCGAGAAGCAAGTTCTCATATAGTAGGTTTCGCTGAGTTCATTCACTGCTATACAAATGGACGGGCCGAAGGTTTCACACTCTCGGTATTGAATTTCTTTATCACAAGTATCTTGGTCTTTTGCGGGACCTCAATACCAGCAGTGGGTAGCTAAAAAGAGATTGAAAGGTGAGTGAGAAGGACGGGGCTTCGTCTCTTGTAGAAAGGGGATCCTCTGCTCAACAAGGCTCTCTTAAATCTTTTTAAGTTCAATTAAAGCAAATTTATAAGTCAAACGTGACAACCAAGACATATCACATTGTGTGACATACTATCTGGGCAGAGCTTGGCTCGAGTGCAAACAAGATCTTCTGTCACATTTGGCCAATCATATGTTGCTTTCATGCGCATGCGTTACCATACTTATTCACCCGGTTCATCGTCACCATGTGCTTCAGCTTAGTTTGTTCAATGTAGCTTGCTACAAGAAATTTCCTTCCCTACTCTTGCTGGGTCCTTGGTGATATGTGACACAGTCAAGTATTTCAGTATACCTTTGCGAGGCCTCTTGTTTAAGGACGTAGGTATACATTTATTGTTGCGTTTAAAGCATTGCTGCTGTTGCAAGCTCTGATTTTAAAAATCTCAACTGGCGGAAGGCTGACCAGTTGGCTATATACAAGTTTCCCTGAAACAATGGGTGGAGATGTGCGACCCACTTCTAAAACCCCTTACCTATTTATGACCAAAATCTACGATTTCCTCTCTACTATTTATGACCTGACAGAAAAATTGGACTCCTTATCTATGCCCTTTGCAGCTGGCACAGTTGCCTTAACATAATTTACGAGGGGATTTGTTGATTGTTTTATCGTAAAAGATCCATGAAATGGAAGCTTGTTCTCAAAGAGCAAACCCAACTCAAGACTAGAGGTAACGGCTGAAAAACCGCATCCTTGGGGCCTGTATATCTCATATGAGGGAGCACCTACCGATAGCTATAGGTTACAAGCTTGACCTAGGAGTTGATCTGCGTCTACCGAGGAACACCTCCAGCTAAGTGGTCAGAGCGGTACTTGAATCCGCGAAAGTTCCAAGTCCGGCGTCTTAACCACTCGACTACGCTGACTCCATGATAACTACATGAACCCTGACTGATGTTACTGGCTTTATCATTAAATGTCTCTTGTCAGCTAAAGATATCCTAAATCAATCTCGCTCCTTTAAAAAACAGCTCTCTTATTCACAAAGATATTTAAAGATATGTTTCAGTAAAGTAATTGTAGGTCGATGGGACATGCAAGGGCCGCAGCCGTATGAGAAACTTTCATTCTGCTTAGTTAGAGTTTAAGTTTTCAGTGCCAAATAATTTTGATATTGACTGTGTTGTTGGGTATTTTGCTTAGTTGTTATACCTTGTTTGAGGGTTCTGTGTTGATATGGCACCCTGCTGAAGAGGTCCATGCCATGTGTATGCAATACGGACCAATCTCCTAGCTAGGGGTGGGGGTGGGTTCAAATCATCGTGACTGTCCTTAAGTCATCTGCGGGCATTTTTTGCGAATACGGTCAGATATGAAGTACTAATTATGAAACGCTTTCGAGTAGTATATCATGGACTACCCCATAAGTCACTTGTATTTCCTCAGCATACAGACTCGCCTAAACGCTCATACGTGTGTAAACCAATAACATGCAAGTGACAAATGGGATATTCTTTGGTATACCACAACAGAGCATTGCATAACTGTTTTATACCATGTCATACAAAATACAATGGCCAAAAATATCCATGCGACATGCGCGGCGCCTGATGGGAAGGTTGGGGTGTAATACCATCCAATATACAACGGCCTTCCTGCATTCTGATTGGCTGTATTTTTCTATGGCCCGGCATGCTGTTTTTGCAATAATCCGTAGCTTCGCTTTTCAAACAGGACGTTTTTTTTACTCACCGTAAGTTTTCAAAAGGCTAGAAGCAGTAAGCACAATGAACACTAAAATCCCCAATAAATCATCGTCTTGTCGAACAACCTGGAAAAATTAAAAATA
>JAHPZR010042693.1:27500-46202 GCA_019787425.1 Platygyra sinensis | reverse complement strand
GATAAGAGATGGTACTCCAGCCCAAAACTGATAATTAGGACACATCCTCTGGCAGCTCTCAACTCCCATCTTGAACTTGTTGATTAAAATTCCAACCAATACATAACACAAAGATCTCAATACGAAAAACGAGAACAAAAATGAGAACTGTCGGTAAGGTCAATAGCTAAAATCTAGCGAATTCTCCTTGGTAACTCGAGTTTCACTAAAACTACAATATATCATGATCGAAGCTCGTAATCGTCTCGTATACGGGATTTTCCAGTTTTTTAGCAGGGTCAACCGCCAAAATAGCAAACAGCAACAAAAACAATGATTACTTTGACAGGTTTCCTAGCCATTTCCCCGATTAACTATGCTATAAGTAGAGTTCGAGAGGAGACAGGTGGTCGTTTTAAAATTCAGAGATGTAAGTATCATTTTACACAAATACAAAGCGCGTCTATCGTATCTTTTATCAAATTTTATTTTGATCATCTGATGTAATTTGATCTTCACGGCTTTTAAATATACCTATCCCGCGCATAGCCCATCGATTCATGTAAAATACTGATTTAATGAGACATTCAGGCAACATGGGAGGCCAATGGGTCTACCGGCTGAGCCACCAGCTGCTCAATCATATGTTTGACAGAGTGGATGTTAGATACCTGACAGAGTGACTACAAGGATCTAAATCTGCTAGTTGGAAAATATACGGACGCGTATGCGGACTTGTTTTTGACGGAACTTTGAGATGCACTTCTTGGGCTGGAGTACCATAGCACTTCACTGCACGGGAAAATATGAATTCAATAAATTGACCTCGTCCACAATGTGTGGCTTCATAAACTCAGTAGGATAGAAGCATAGCACCGGTATCACGGAGGTCACGGGTTCGAAGCCCGTTGAAAGCCCTGATTTTTCAGGCTTCTTCTTTCCGTTGCCTTAAATTGGAAAATTTACTGCGATGATCAAATCTTCACTTTCATCTACAACCGCTCCCCCCCCCCCCAGTACAAATATGAATATTTATATATACTCTCACATCACTTCACTGGCACTTGGGAAAATTATGAACTCAATAAATTGACCTAGCTCGGCCCATTGTTTGGCTGCATAGTCTCAGTTGGTAGAGCATCGCAACGTATCGCCGGAGGTCAACGGGTTCGAATCCCGTTTGTTGCAGCCCTAATTTTTTCACGGCTTCTTCCCTTGCCAGTGCTTTAAATGGAAAATTTTACTGCGATTATCACTCTTTAATTTCACTACAAACTGCCAGGACAAATATGAATTATACATATATAATTTACTGTCTTGAGTGTTTGATATATCTTCTCAATCAAAAAACTAAAAAACTAAGAAGAAACTAAGAATAAAATGGCCCGAAAAATCTATGTGATTAGATCACGATATCCAGATTTCTTTGTTTAACCTGATGAACTGTTCATGGTTTAAAGACAGTCATACTGACAAACCTAAGCTTCTTCACTCTACACACTTAAACAGAATGCTTCAGTGCTTAGCCCAGTACCAGTTTCCCGAATAAGGACAAGCCATCGTCAACAGCGTACACTTGGATGTGAGAGTTGCTCTCTGCGACAACAAAAACAATTGAGAGGAAAAGTGGAAATCACCGCTTTCAGAATTAAAAATCAAGAAAGGATTTTCTTGAAATGCCAATCTACTGAAATCAAGGAAACAAATACAAAAAACAAGACGAAAAACAATTCACAAGTCTGGCACAACTCTAGTGACTTATTCAATTTTTTGCCACTTAGTGTTTCTTTTTGTTGTTGTCAGTTTTTGTTATACTTTACCTACCCCAGACATAACGCTGTGTAGATGGTTTTATGTAATATATCAAACACGGAATCGTGTCTTGATCACATTCCAAACACCGAGAACAGCCAGAGTTGAAAATAAACGAAATGTGGTGAAACACTGTCTTGAGGTTTAAGAATATATCTTCTCAATCCAAAACTAAAACTAAGCGAGAAAACGGAGAAAATAAAAATCATATTCTATAGATCAGATATCCAAACACGACACGGTATGATTTCATTCTGTTAAACTTTTTGATAAACGTTAATGAGTTTAAGAATGGATACTCAAAATACTTTAAGTAATGGTAGAGAGGTTCCGAAAAATTTGTCTTTCTCTGAATACACACCTGCTCGTCTGTTTAAGAGATGTCAAAATCATACATTTAGATATCATCAATCTACCAAGTAACTGCTTTTATTTATGTTTCAATTTTTTAGTTAAAAGTAATATGTTTACTTGATGATAAGTAATACTAATTGGACTGAGTTAAATTTAAGAACATTCAGTGGAAAATCGCGCGTGTAATTTCAAAATAATTTTATTAACGAGCACGAACTTCTCCACTCCATTAGTCGTATCAAAACAAATTTAATTCCCTGGTGCTTTGCTTTTTGCAGGCAAGAAGCTTATTGCGGTCTTGCGTGCATGTTCTTGCGATCTTCAGAGCTGTGCGAGGGAGCCTTGTGACCATGCCAGGCACCATGCCGGATTGAGTCGGCGAGAGAAGGGTCGGACAAGACAAGTAATTGGCTCTCCAGGATTGAGTTTGGGCGTGGGGCAGAACCCACCTGTAAAAACTTGATTTGCTACCAAACCATGACTAATCTCTTAAGGCAACCAGTTCTGGGAGCGAACAGGCCCCCCTTGGGGAGGAATCGGCGCCTTATGTTGTGAGAAACGCAAAGGATACCGCATGGCCAAGGGCCCGTTTCCATATCCTAGGAAGATCTCTAAGTTAGGATTGAAACTTAGGGGTATTATATGCTGAGGGCAAAACAGCTCAGGTGGCTTCTGAGTTGAGGAATATTACAATTCACTGTGTTGGGTTTGGCTGAGATAGATGGACACAGTCAGGCCAGATGAGGGCACAGCAGGAGAGATGGTACTCTCTTCAGGCAATGATAATAACTTATTAATGGGGCTTCTGAAGGACAGAGATCAGAGAGGTTTTGGATAGGTTCGGCTATCCATTTATTAATAGGTACGAAGTACTCCAGAATCTTTACTAGAAGATGAAAAGGCAGACCTACAGAAAAACATTGGCAAACTAACAAAAGGAGAAGGATGTTACAGGAGGAGAAAGTTGCCAACAGCGGGGGAGGTGGATTTCTCATGAGAAATTACCGAAGGCAGGGAAAGACCGAAAAGAAAGTGTGTTCTAACAAAAGCCACACACATGCAGGTAACGACAGCAGAGGAAAAGTATAAGGAGGCATCGAAATCAGCTGGACAGGACCAAGTGAGGTGCAGGCGGTGTTGGATACGACTCGGCAAAGCGTGCAGGGAGAAATTTTCGCTCGAGCCATATTTCATCTGATCGCCGAGGGGCAAACATCTCCGCCCGTCTGAAGGTGTGTGAAAAAACAGAGTTTCGCTCGCTTTTTCGATGGTGAAGAACTTGAAAAATAATAACTGGAATTTTCATTGAATTGCAAAGTGCTGACAAGCACACACAAAAAAACTAAAAAAAACAGCTCAAAAGTACAAAAAACCACTACTTTGTAAATATATCTGTTGTGATTTGTATGTTTTAAACTGGCAAGTCATCTATGCTAAGACACAGTGAATGTTAGCAATGAATGATAGCTCAATGATTCATTGGTGTCCTCCTATTACACCCTGTTGAAGTTAAGACTCAAGTAATTGTGTAAAAGGATCTCCTTAACCACAACAGTGCAATGCAGGGTTAAGTATTGTCAGTTTAAAATTATAATTCTCTGTAAGTCTTGAGGCAACAACATTATGATTCATGTACATGATTTAACATTAAAATGAGTCTTCACATCACCCCCCCCCCCCCCCTCTCTTCCTCTCTCCCCCCCCCCCCCCCCCCCCCCCCCCCTTCCCCCCCCCCCCTCCCCCCCCCCCCCCTCTCCTCTCCCCCTCCCCCCCCCCCCCCCCCCCCCCCTTCCTCAGTCGCATCAGTGATGATAAAACCAAACTAAATAAGAATAATCAGTACACAGCTGTATCTCAGAGTATTTGTATACGGGATGTATTGACGAGATAATTAACTGCAGCAACATTTGAAATAAAAGCAAAATTAATGTACATATCGAAGTGCAGTAGCTCCTAAAATTTTAATTTACAATGTAGACTTATAAGTAGTCATCGCATCATGTCATTAAATTCCGTCTATTCATTCTAAAAATATGTAATAACCAGTTTATCGAACTTTGATTGGTTCTCGCCTCATGATCTATTAGAGGACAGTGCACGATGACGTCATCATTACAAAGTTTTTCCCTCTGCCGTTTAAAATGGCGAAAAAGTTTTGGAAATAAGATAATATTTTACGTGACTGGGCAAACGATAAGGTACAAAAAGTCTTGCCTAGGCATTGAACAGGTTCGAGAAGCCAGAAGAAGAAAGATAAAGCCGTTCTTTTAGAAAATGGATCCATAAGGAAAATTCGAGCAGCCTCAGTCGGCAGTTCGATGCGACACTAAACCCCGCCCACAACTTGGTCTTGGTAAGCCGAGAACCATGTGCTTTACCTCGAATTACAAACCCAATAAACAAAATGTTTCTGAGATTAATTTATTTAAAATCAACTTGGCCAGTATCAAAAACAACTGTTGACACACTGATTGATGTCAGAAATTGAAAAACATCAAAACATCACTTCTTAAAATCAGGTGTAAAATAAAGGACATAACCTTGCTTCTGATGCGCATGTTCTTGTCCGTTTCCAGGGCACAGCAGCGAGGTTAAGCATAGCCTAACCACAGCTCACGGCCGACAGTATCGGCACGCTAAAAGTGTCTCCGACTCATATCACACTGACTTGAGACATCACAACACAGAAGACAAAAATCTCACCTCATTCAGACGCTGATTCATTTAAACTGATCCAATGGCGTCTAGGTTAACGGCAACCACAAGTTTGCGAGGGTTATTTTTTCAGCTCCTGACAATTGTTCAAGGCAACGTCCAAGCTTTCGGCTCACCAGGGCTGCTCCGATGACAAAAGTGACTTGATTTTGTCAGCATTTTCTTTCAAAGATTGAGATTTCGCAGTTCAATTGGTCTTTCGCTGTAAGTTTCCATTACACGAGAAAGCGAACGCTACCGAGCAGGTATGACAGTGCGCGAGATTTTTCTCGACAATCACAATTCTTTGCTACGCATAGCAACCAATAAAAATTGCTTCATTTTGATAGATATAGTAGATCACGTCAAATGGCTATTTTCGTCTTCGCCAAAGTGGCAAAAGGGGGGCAAAACGCCGGCTTTCGCGTTATGTTGGAAATCATTTGGACAATAAAAGAGGCTTTTCGTTGTCATATAAAACAACTAGATTCATGTTGCCGTGCGCCTCATTCAGAATCGATCACAGAAGACGCCAAAATTTGGTAAGAACATCTGAGTGACATACTCGGCTACGCCTCGTGTGCCACTTTTTTGTTCCTTACCTGAATTTTGACGTCCTCTGTGATCTATTAATGAACAGACGCACGGTAACATGGAATCTATTTGTTAATTGACATCGTAAACAGCAGCATGCTGTAGCTTTCCTTTTTTGTCAACTACAGTGTAGGTGAATACAATTAGTTCTTGCGAAATATAGCAAAGTTGACACCAAGCCCATATTCTTTGGTAATTTAGCATTTGCTTCAAACATACTGGCTGGTTCTGGTATATTGGTATATAATTATCTTTGCATGTATGACAATACAAAGTTTCCTTTTGTCCTCTTGTTGAAGATGCCTCCAGGTGTATTTGCAGTTATGTGTAAAATACACAAAACACATATTTATTGATTTGAGCCTATTTGTAGTCTTCCAGAACCACCAACATTGAAAGGAAAACAAGAAGAAAGAAGTGGGAGATCAAAATAATCAGCCATAGATGACTGAACAATAACATTCAAGAGTAGTAAATTTATGTTTGAGATAACAATTCAAGACAGGCAGTGATCATGATAGTGAAAATTCACTGTAAATGAGATGATATCTCAGTTAAATGTACTAGTATCCAAAGCAGGATCCAAAAATCTTGAACATCGGCCAATCAAACGGATGACATAGGCACTACAAAAAAAAAAAATTAACAAGAAAAAAATTAGATATTACGGGAAAATGCCGAGCCACAAAATTGTACACTAATCGTGGTGAAACGAGGGTAGAAGTCACACCGTCAACTCTCGCGAAATGCCGCGAACATCCGACAAATCAAGGAAAAAGGCCTAACTTCAAGTCCGAGTTTGGTCGTTAAAACAGCGGGACCCGCCTGGGCCCGCCTGGGCCCGCCGGACCTTTCTTAAAGTTCAACTATCAAACTAAAAATTCACGCAAAAATAATCCCAAATACTGATCCCTGTTACACCGCAAACGACCAAAAGAATATCCATGTCAAGCGTGGATGATAAACAAACATTTTCAACGTGGTGTGATTTCCATTGACTAAAATTGATGCAAAACAATGCTTACCTGCCATTGAGACTTGGCAAATAACTGCCCTACATATTGCACTAGCAGCTCTTAGAAAATGTTCGTTTGATTCTCATGATGAGCGCAGAAATCGGTCGAGAAACGACAACCTATTCTCAACTCGCAACGAAAAATTTGTCCGCCATTGCTCCGGCTGAAACGACATTTGATTGGCCGAACACTGTCACTTGAACCGTGTCCAACACCGCCTGAAGTAGGGGAGAGATTAAGAAGACCGTTGAATTTAGTGTTGACCCGTTCCATTTATTCTAGGGATGTCCATAAGTTACTCGGCAACTTTGAGCAACTTTTCAGATTTGGAGCAACGTTTAGTCCTTCGAGCAACTTTTCGGATTTCGTGCAACTTTTTCTTTTTGAATAACTTTCTTGCTTTTTAAAGGCAATTTGTAACTAAAAACCGCCCACTCAAGTTCTAATTTAAAGCATCGGTTGCTTTTATGCATGATTTTGCGTAAAATACCTTTTGTAAACAAAAAACACTATTCCCCTGGTGGTCCGCCTGTGGTAGCAGCCGAAGGTGGTCAGCGGATATGCTCAAAAATTCAAAATGGCGGAGCCGAGTGATAATCCATGCTCGAGCTCGAGTGAAGATGATGAATATTCAGATCCTTTAGAAGCAGCAGCTAGTGCTGGAGCTAGATTAAGTACATTCGTGTATGTCAGAGAAACTTTATATATTTAATAAGCATATTAGCAAAGTTTGTTTTGTTCGAATACAATCACGTGGTTATCGTAATAGAAAGCCAATACAGAAAATCAGATTTTTTGATTTGGGTTGAGAGAGACTCAGTCTTACAATATTGATGACTCAGTATGATATAATTAAAAAACTGGATCGGTGGATAATGCAATTCGAGAGATTTCATTGGCTAAGCTATCATGGTATATGAGCCATTATACCATGATCTACAAAAATGGCGAGCGTATGCGTAATTTTTAGGGCCTTTTTGTTTTATTGTAATCTAGTTTTCTATATTTTGGAGGCGTTTTTAATAAAACAATTATTCCACTCGCGCTTGTTGGATATGAGATGATTATAGCCAACGAGGCGCTACGCGCCTCGTTGGCTATCTATCATCTCATACCCAACAAGCGCGAGTGGAATAATTGTTAATTTAGAGTTTTGTAAAAAACTTTTGAGCAGCTTTTTGAGAAAATTGGAGCAACTTGTGGACAGCCCTTATTTATTCTAAGGTCGATGATTTTACGGCTATTTGCATGCGAAATTAGGTACTTGCTTACGATTGATTCATAAACAATACAAAACAGGGCCTGTGCCAAAAAGCGTGCAGACAGGAATCGAACCATGAAACGCTCCTATTACTATATGCATTGTAATTATATGCTAGATAATTCAAAGATCCATTTACATAAAATAACATTAAACTAAAGAACTCTCCTCGAAAAAGCCCATAAGAGTTTCCTGAGAGCTCCAGTCATTGGGTAATTTTATCAATGAAATCTCCTAAACTTACAACGAATAGGGCAAATAAAGATTGATTGATTCGACGTCTCACATACATATTTGAGTCTTGAGGTATGTAGTCCTCTTTTACACCGCTCAGGGCTCCGGGAGAGTGGCCTTCATCGCACTTTAGGTTGATAAAGACGGTCCTGAGAATTTAAAAAACGTCCTCAGTATCTCCGTTTTTTCCTGTCACACAAACTACTTTTTTTTTTTTTTTTTGTATTTTATTTATTTATTTTCTTTACAGGTATACTACAAGAACATACAGATCGATACCTACAAAAATTAACTTGCAGACTACAAAGAAAAGAAAAAAACAACAACAACAAAAGACTACACTACTCTACACTAGGCTAGACTACACTACACTACACTGCACTACACTACACAACACTACACTACGCTACACAACAAGGATTAAAACACATATTCAACTTGAACTTAAGCTAAAGAGTAATTTAGGGAATCTTAGAAAAACGAAGTTTGGGTAGCAGCTACTGTTGTATTAATGGGAGTAGAGATTTCCATTTTTTATCGTGGAACTGGATTTTGTTGTTTTTTTTCGCAATAAAACGTTCGGTTTGGAACGTCTTTTTAAATTTATCGACTAGCAGCCTTATACGCAAAGAGCCCTTATTTAACTTACAGCGGTAAATGAAGTATTTAGTTTCAAGAAGGATGTAGTTGACTAGAATGCTTATATATCTGTATCTAAAATCCCAAA
Source organism: Platygyra sinensis (assembly GCA_019787425.1). Lineage (NCBI taxonomy): Eukaryota > Metazoa > Cnidaria > Anthozoa > Scleractinia > Merulinidae > Platygyra > Platygyra sinensis. The sequence goes on along the minus strand of JAHPZR010042693.1, from coordinate 37,531 downwards.
AAGGACATTCTTGATATCCAACCTAATAGTTATATTTAAAGAATTAAGTAAACCCTTTAAATCATCCCAAAACATGCTTACTTTTGCACAATGGAAAAAGAGATGTTCTATGGTCTCCAACTCCTTCTCACAAAAATCGCATAAGGGAGAATCTACTTTTTTAAACTTAAACAGCATGTTGTTTGTATATAAGATCCTGTTTAATATTTTATATTGGAATTCTCTCAATTTAGTATCCAAAGTTGTTTTGAAGGGCAGTAGATATATCTTTTGCCAGTCTAACTGGAATGTGTGCGTGCTGAAAGCCTCATTATATTTCTTTTGCGCTGTTGGTATACTGGATATCTTAGAAACAAAACTGTCATATAATAACTTTGATTTAAGGTTTTGGAAATTGACTTTTTTCCCTTCAATACGTAACTTGAAATCAGTTAGGATTAGGTCGTGAGTTTCTGAGGAGATGGAAGTTTTATTTGTTTTTAATATTTTGCGCCATTCTTCTGGAAAAGCACTGAAGAGACTGAAAAGTAGGAAATGTTCAACTGGTGAGAGGGTTGAATATAATGGTTCCTTGTTCGACTTGAATTCGCCCCGTGTGTCATAGAGGTCTCCAATTCTTACTATTCCAAGACCAATCAGACTACTGTTATAAATTGACTTAGATTCAATGCAAATGAACTGGTTGTTCCATATGACCTGATTAGCTATTTCAGAGGATGAGGAGGGGTTGTCCTCGTTTAAAAGAGTCCATGCCACAATGCATTCTTTATAAAATTCTGGAAGAGTTATCGGTAGTTTATTGTAGTTAAAATTGCAATGAAACAAGAATTTCCCCCCTACTTTTTTAAGATAGACATCTAGAAACATCTTCCAGCTAGCGGGATCGGTGGAGAGATATCTCTTGATACACATTATTCTTTGGGCAGAAATCATTGACTCAATGTTGGGCATTTTCAAGCCTCCCTTATCGATAGGGTTAATAAATGCTGTACGCTTTACTTTATCTTTTCCCTTCCAAACAAAGGAATATAGTAGGGTATTTATTTTTTTGATAAACTCTTTTCTATTTGAAACGAGAACGACCCTGTATAAAATCTTTGGTATCGCGAAAGACTTGATCACTTGTATTTTTCCAAGTAGTGTAAGACCTCTCCAGCTCCAGCCCTTCAACAAACGTCTCAAAGATTTCTCGATAGATTCAAAGTTAAGCTTATAAAACAGTGAGTGATTAAAGGTGAAATGAACTCCTAGAATTTTTACAACCTTACTTATTTCATTAACACCTAGTTCTGAGCTGTTTACTTCCATATTCCCTAGTAGAAGAATTTCCGTTTTGTCGTGATTAACCTTCAATCCGGAGTATGTACTAAACAGATCGATAGTATCAAAAAGGTTGCGGTACGAGAGTTTGTCCCTAACAAATGATGTCATATCATCAGCAAATATAACTAATTTGATTTCAGAACCATCCACTGCAATACCCTTAATTTGATCGTTATTACGTATGGATAATGCCAATAATTCGAGTACTATTATAAAAAGAGATGGCGAGAGTGGGTCGCCCTGGCGAACACCCCGTTTAACATTAAAGGAGGGAGTGGAAAAACCATTATTGATAACACAACTTGATATATTCTTATAGAACGTCTTGATCCATCCCAAGAAGGATTCTCCAAAGCCAAAGAATTCTAGCGATTTGTGAAGGAAGTTCCAATTTAAAGAATCGAAGGCTTTCTCAAAATCAATTGCAGTCATTATACCTTGGTAGTCTCGCATTTTTGTAAATTCCAAAACATCGCTTATCGTACGAGTTGCATCGAAAATTGTTCGTCCTTTCACAAAGGCATTCTGATCATAGTGAATAATATGAGGTAGGACATTCTCTAGCCTTTTAGCGATAGCTTTTGAGCCAATTTTAACATCAACATTTACCAGAGAAATTGGTCTCCAGTTTTTTATCCATCTCCTGTCTTTGTCCTTTTTCTCAATTAAAGTTATTACGGCTTGTTTTTGCGAATATGATAATTCACCATAAAGATACGCATAATTTAATGAGTCCACTAGAAACGTTCCGATTTCTGACCAGAAGAACTTGTAAAATTCTATAGTGAGCCCATCATTTCCAGGTGTTTTATCATTACTAAAGGTAGACAGAACCTTAAAACATTCGGAGTATGTTAATTGGCCCTCGCATGTTTCTCGCATCGAGTCAGTTAACTTAGGAGATGAGAGGGTATCTTCCAGAAAAGGGCAGGTTAAATAGTCAGTTTGTAATCCCGACTTCTCGTCATAAAGTTCCGAATAAAAATTGTGAATTTCAGTCATTATAGTGTCCGGAACAGTAGTCTCTTCTCCATTTACTCGAATAAGCTTTCGTATGCAGCTTTTTTTCTTATTTCTGTTTTCCAGATTCAGAAAGTACTTGTTGTTTCTTTCCCCTTGTTCAAACCATGTAGCGCGGGAACGAATGATTGAGCCTCTTACAATGTAATCATACTCTTTTTCGTACTCTGTTTTGGCCGATTCGAGGTTAGCAAGATTTTCTTGTGTCGGAGATTCTGCTATTTTTTCCTCACACATTTTGAGCCTGTTTTCGATTATTTGAATTCTATTTCTCCTTTCCTTAGCTTTCAGTTTGCTATACGATATACTTTCTCCTCGAATTTTGAATTTCATCCAGTCCCATTTAATTCTCGAATCATCGCAGAAAGTAATTTCTTCAATCCACTTTGGAAAGTTTTCACGTAAACGCTCAACGAAAAAAGCGTCATCCAGGAGACTGTTATTGAACTTCCAAAAAGATGGGCCACGCTGCTGATCACTTAAACTGTCAATTTCTAATGTTATTGCGTGGTGATCCGTTCTTATAGCTGTCACTATGTCGACTTTAGCTACGTCATCTTGTAATAAATCACTTATGAGCCAATAATCGAGGCGTCTTTGAATAATTGGGCTTTTTTGTCTCCAAGAAAATTTCTTGCTATTGGGATTACGGATTCTCCAGATGTCGACTAAATCATAATTCAACATAATGTCCTCCACACACTTAACTGAGTCTTTTAATACAGGGTTTCCACCCGAACAATCTAGATCTGGATCCATAGTTACGTTTAAATCCCCTCCTAATATAATTTTGTGGTCAGGATCATTGTATCCCTCATCATTGATGAGCTCAGACAATGTTTGGAAGAACAGCGATTGCTTAGTGGTGGTATTGGGGGCGTAAATATTTACCAGAAGGAATGGAACATCTTGAATAATTGTCTCTAGAATAAGGTACCTCCCTTCCTCATCCGATCGAACTGATTTCAATTTGCAGTCAAAGGATTTACGTAAAAGGATCGCGACCCCACGACTATGGTTAGAACCATGAGCAAAGTAAATGTCTCCGGGCCACTGCTTTTTCCATTGATTCTCAATCTCTTCAGTGCTGTAAGTTTCCTGCAGAAAGCAGATGTCTGAATTTTGCTTGGTTAGCCAGTTGAAAATGGACTTACGTTTTTCAAAAGTACGGATGCCCCGAACGTTCAGCGAAAGAGTTTTAAACTTTAGGTTGTTTGAATCCATTGAAATTTGCATACGTATGGTGAAAGAGAGATCAAAACAGTAGCTGTTATTCCCAGAAGGGTCACTGTTACCCGAACAATTAACGCATTCGTGACTTCGTTAAGTGCAAACTGAATAAATATAGAATAACATACATAGCAAAACAAAAGAAACGAGATAAAAAACGTAGCCAGTATGAAGAATTAAACTGTTAAAGCTACGCTTGGACGAGATCAAGTGTTATGCTTTTGTTTAGATCGAAAGAAAAGCTAAGGAATATGCTAATCGTAGCTCCTTATAGAAACGAAAAAAAATAAACTAAGAAGTGAACTACTCCCTGCGAATTCTATAAATAAATAACCTGGAACCGTTTTAAAAGCTTGAAACTTAGCAGATGCTTACTAATCAGCTCGTAGGCTTTGTTTCGAGAAGCCGTCCTCACCTAAGATAGTTAAAGGAAAAGTAATTGCTTATCTCTATTTTACCTCCACGCCGTCAATAAAGAGTTTATAGGGTTCCATTCTACTGAAGGCTGCTCGTTTTCCATCTTTTCTTGCTTGCACCATCGTCGGAATAAGCCTCTTCCTCATATCAATAACCTGCTTAGGTAGATCTGGGCCAATACCGAAATTCGACTGCCTATCGATGTTGCGTCGGCAAGAAAAAAGGTTTTCTCGATCTTTGAAGCGAAGGCAGCGTGCAATGATGGCCCTGGGTTTTCTTGTGTTTCGATCCTTTTTACCGACGCGGTGAACTCTTTGGAACTCAATATCTTGGGCGTTTTCCACATTTAACTCTTTCTCCAAGAAGGCTTTCAAAACGGCTTCCGTGTTCTCTTCCTCTTCGGTTTCTGAAATGCCGTAGAAGCGAAGATTTTCGCGGCGGCTATACACTTCATAATTTAAGAGTTGGAGGCGCAAGTGATCCATCTCCTGTTGTGACCTCTCTTCGTCGTCTTGGAGTTTTCTCTTACTATTTTCCACTTCATCGTTCAGGAATTTTACGCTTGTTTTAAGCGCACTTGTTTCTTCAACTGTATTCCGTACGTCTTCCTTTAGGCGGTAGAAATCACTTTGTAGGTTTGCGATCGTTTGATTCATTCGATCCACGGAGTCCTGTAATATTTTTATTTGTGTGCCAATGTTTTCCAGTTGGCTTAGCTTTGATAATATTAGATCTACTTTCGAGGCAAAATCCTGTGCCATATTGAGGGCTGACAAAACTACGTCTTCGGAATCGTTCTTCTTAGGCGGCGATACAATGGCGGGTGGAGCGTTTGCTTGATGTTCTTTCACACTCTCTTTCAACCGCTTCGTTTCGGGGGAAATATTCTCGCTGGTAGGTGAATTATTTCCTCTCGATTTCCGTTTAAACGTCCGTTTTTATATTTAATAAGCATATTAGCAAAGTTTGTTTTGTTCGAATACAATCACGTGGTTATCGTAATAGAAAGCCAATACAGAAAATCAGATTTTTTGATTTGGGTTGAGAGAGACTCAGTCTTACAATATTGATGACTCAGTATGATATAATTAAAAACTGGATCGGTGGATAATGCAATTCGAGAGATTTCATTGGCTAAGCTATCATGGTATATGAGCCATTATACCATGATCTACAAAAATGGCGAGCGTATGCGTAATTTTTAGGGCCTTTTTGTTTTTATTGTAATCTAGTTTTCTATATTTTGGAGGCGTTTTTAATAAAACAATTATTCCACTCGCGCTTGTTGGATATGAGATGATTATAGCCAACGAGGCGCTACGCGCCTCGTTGGCTATCTATCATCTCATACCCAACAAGCGCGAGTGGAATAATTGTTAATTTAGAGTTTTGTAAAAAACTTTTGAGCAGCTTTTTGAGAAAATTGGAGCAACTTGTGGACAGCCCTTATTTATTCTAAGGTCGATGATTTTACGGCTATTTGCATGCGAAATTAGGTAACTTGCTTACGATTGATTCATAAACAATACAAAACAGGGCCTGTGCCAAAAAGCGTGCAGACAGGAATCGAACCATGAAACGCTCCTATTACTATATGCATTGTAATTATATGCTAGATAATTCAAAGATCCATTTACATAAAATAACATTAAACTAAAGAACTCTCCTCGAAAAGCCCATAAGAGTTTCCTGAGAGCTCCAGTCATTGGGTTAATTTTATCAATGAAATCTCCTAACTTACAACGAATAGGGCAAATAAAGATTGATTGATTCGACGTCTCACATACATATTTTGAGTCTTGAGGTATGTAGTCCTCTTTTACACCGCTCAGGGCTCCGGGAGAGTGGCCTTCATCGCACTTTAGGTTGATAAAGACGGTCCTGAGAATTTAAAAACGTCCTCAGTATCTCCGTTTTTTCCTGTCACACAAACTACTTGAGATGATGACGAGACTGTATTTTACAACGATAACAAACAACAGTAATTAAAACGCTAAGCGCCACTACACTCGACAGTTCTTTGGATCAAAGTATGTATTCTTAGTGCACGCGAGGAGTTCTACAGGAATACAACCACTCAAAATAAGTTTCACGCAAGCATGACTAAATCGCGATACAAAACTAACTGCGACCAGTTTAGGATGGCACTACCGCTGTCCGCCTTGTATTGGCTAAACGAACGACTCCTCTATATATAAAAATGCATTTCCTCCTCTCTAGTAACCAACATGTATATCTTGTTAACCAAACGTGAGGGCCATACTGGGAGAATGGAGTTCCGTGAAAAAAGGACCGAGGGCTGGCATTCTCCCTGTACAGTCCCGAGCAAGCTTAGTTAATAAGAGATTTATTACATGGCTGTAAGAGCGATTTTGCAGGATCATTGGGGAGAGTTCCTGTTACAATACTTAAAGAATACTGAACCAGCAATGTGTAACGTTGTCGGAAAAATGCTGGGCGTATAAACGATGAGGACGACGAACTAAAACTCAACACACGAACACACTTTAATAAAGACTGAACACCTTCATCGGCTTACAAGCTTATATCCCTGTTTTAACACACTTCATGTACAACACATGAAATACTGTCACATTCACTTCACGTACAACACATGAAATATCGTCAAATCCCTTGGCCACAAGAAGAAAAACAAATAAATAAATAATACGAAATGATTAAATGAAATAAAAGAAATGACTACATATGAATCAACCCTAGGAAGAGTTCAAAGTCCTATACAATGTTCTTAACTCCCCCATCACTGTTCAAGAGTCATATCTGACTGGTTTCCTAACCACTCTGTCACTTCCAGTGGTGGTAACAGAAACTGCTGGCTCACTGGTAGAAACTCCAGAAGCAGGGACTGAAACTACACTACCAGATCTAGTTGCTCAAACACTGGCTGTCTCCGGCTGGACGACGGAAGAACTGTTTGGTAATCTGAAGTGAGCTTAATGTTTGACGCCTCGAGGGCGGGCTCCCTGGTTGGTGTCGGAAACAGAAACATTGCCACTGGGGCTACTCCTTCTGGTTGCTGTTGCTGTGACAGGTTGACTGTAAACCCAACAAATGGCGCTTTTAGCAACGGCTCTGTGGTGTGTTTGAGATGCCTGCGATTCCTCCTGTATATACGACCTAATATACGACCTAATATCAACTTCCTTATCAACGGCAGCTTTTGTCCACTCCTTTGAGTCAGGTCTCAGTTTCACACGCACTACATCTGCAGGTTTCAATCTGTCCAGCTCTTTGACAACTCTGTCATAGTAATAAGCCTGTTTGGCTTTCCTTTCTTTTAACTTGTGTGGAACACCATGAACCGCTACGGGAACAAGCAGTCCTGAAGAAGTTGGAACCAAAGTTTTAGTTCTCCGACCAAACAATCGCTGAGCAGGAGAGCTTCTAAGCCCTTCAGTTGGAGTGTTCTTATAATCCAATAAAGACAAATGAGGATCTGTTCCTGCAAGTCAGGCCTTCTTCATGATATTTTGAGCCATTTTAACTGCATTCTCTACTTTCCCATTAGATTACGGATATCTCGGGGAGCTTGTGGGGTGCTCAAGTTCATAGGCTAGTGCAAATTCCCGAAACTCTCTCGAACTGAAAGGTGGTCCATTGTCACTTATAAGTTGGTCTGGTATTCCATGTCGAGCAAACTAAGACTTTATCCTTGAAATCACCTCCTTTCCTTTCTTTCCAAAATCCTCTCCACCTCAAAGTAATCCGAGTAGTAATCCACACAAACTAAATAATGCTTATCCTCAAAGTCAAAAAGATCACAGCCAACTTTCTCCCACGGTCTGCTCGGAATTTCATGACTGATCATTGGCTCTTTCTGCTGATCGGTTTGGTAAGTCCTGCAAACAGAACAAGTTGAAATGAAATCCTCAATGTCCTTATACATTCCAGGCCAGTAAACTACTTCTCTTTCTCTCCTCAAACAACCCTGGATACCAAGATGACTCTGGTGCAGTTTCTGCTTAATTTCCTCTCTCATACTTTTCGGAACTACTAATCTTTCACATTTCAGTACTAAACCATCCTGGACCGACAGCTCATCTCTAAAATGGAAATAACCCTGGACCATGAGTGGAACTTCCTCTTTAGTGTCTGGCCACCCAGTCTGAATGACCGTCTTCAGGAGAACCATTTCACCATCTGCCTCTGTTGCTTGCTGAACTCTGGCAAGGCCTTGAGGGCTGATTGACGCAAAACTCAATGCATTAACACTTTCAACCTCTTGCTCAACAGGAGATCTAACATTCCCCGTAAGAAAGACATCCTCCTTTGAACACTTGACCTGGCCATGTGGAAGGTACGCTCTGCTTAGTGTATCGGCCAGATGGAGAAGAGTGCCTTTCTTGTACTCCACGTCAAAATCAAAGTTTTGCAAACGCAACATCATTCTCTGAAGACGCTTAGGAGCACTCAACAGACTCTTCTTAAGTATCGACTCCAACGGCTTGTGATCAGCCTTCACCTTGAACTTCCTATCATAAAGATACGACTCAAAATTCTCGACGCCAAAAACTATGGCAAGAAGTTCCTTCTCCATCTGGACATATTTGCACTCAGTTTCTGTTAGAAAGCGAGATGCATAAGCAACTGGTTGCCCATTCTGCATCAGACAAGCTCCTAGGCCATGCTCAGAAGCATCACACTGAAATACAGCCTCTATTCTGGGGTCGAAGTACTTTAAGACAGGTGCAGATGCTATCACTGCTTTAACACGTTTGAAGCACTTTCCATGAACATTTTCTTCCCAGACAAATTCAGCATCATCTTTAAGCAAGGTTCTGATAGGAGTGGTAAGCTCAGACAACCCAGGTGCAAATTTCTGCAAGTAGTTCACCATCCCCATAATTCGTCGAAGGCCTTGCTTGTCAGCAGGTGGTGGCATGTTTTGTATCGCCGCAACCTTGGCTGGATGAGGCTTCGACCCTTCTACCGAAATAACATGGCCAACATATGACAGCTGGGTAGTTTGAACTTCATCTTGTCCTTGTTCAGCTTGATGTGTCTCTGACGACAGCGCTCCAACAAAACCTACAGCTTACGATCATGGTCTACCACAGCTTCATCATCTGTGTCACCCACACCAAAGACAGTCATGTCATCTGCTATGGTCCTTACTCCATCAAGTCCTTCAAGTGCCTCATTAAGTCTGCGTTGGAATTCCTCTGGTGCAGGTGTAATGCCAAAGGGCATTCTCAGCCACCGGAAACGCCCCCAGGGTGTGGCAAAGGTTATCAACTTGTTTCTTTCATCATCTAATTGCACATGCCAGAAACCATTTTTCACATCCACAACTGAAAAGACTCGAGCTTGACACAAGTCAGGCAACAGATCATTGATCACTGGCATGGGATAATGATTCCTCTTCAAAGCTTTATTTAAAGGCCTTGGGTCAAGACAGAGACGGATCTTCCCATTGGGCTTCATGACCACCACTGTGGACGATGTCCAATCAGTTGGCTATGAGAATTTTGTTATGATACCTCTCTCGACCAGCCTCTCCAGCTCTCTCTCATACGTCTCCTTCAGCGCAACAGGTGGTTTGCGAGCTGGAAGTTGAACCGGCGGTACACATTGATCCACTTGAAGGTGCAGCTTGTCCATCAGCATGCCCTCACCTCAAAAACATCTTTAAATTGCGTGACAACTTGACTAACTGTAAGACCCTGTATCTCTCCACCAGTCAATCTATCAACAGTCAGAATATTCACCATGTTAAGGGTAATAAGTTCCATACCCTGAATAACAGATGCTCCAAGAACAGGTTTGTTCTCTTCACTGACAATCTGGAACTCAAGATTGTACTTCCTAATTAGTATTGTTTTTTGTGCCATTGTTCATACTGAGAATTGCCTCAGAGGCCTTCAGCTCTTTAAGCTCAGGGTCATCACAAACTTTCTTATACTCTCTTACAGGTAGCACATTCACTATTGCTCCACTATCCAACTGAATCTGGATATAATGACCATTAACTACCATTAACTACCTACTATCTTGGCATACAACCTTTGAGAATTAACACT
>JAHPZR010042693.1:10000-25000 GCA_019787425.1 Platygyra sinensis | reverse complement strand
TCGCCGCCGGCATACTCGCGACGTTTGTGGAACTCTTACTTCGAGCAACAAGAACAACATGCACCGATAAATACGCGGCGACCACCAGGTAAGATTTACTCCTGACACCATGTAACGTTGTCGAAAAAATGCTGGGCGTATAAACGATGAGGACGACGAACTAAAAACTTGACACACGAACAGACTTTAATAAAGACTGCACACGCCTTTATCGGCTTACACGCTTACATCTCTGTTTTAACACACTTCATGCACAACACATGAAATACTGTCACATTCACCTCATGTACAACACATGAAATATCGTCACAGCAATCTGATCGGTTGATTTGAGTTATTGGCCATCTGAACTAACAGCCGTGTAAAAAAGTAATGTTTTCTTAGGCGGGAGTTGGGATATTTTTGTTTCGTGTTCATAAATGCATGGCAAATCTTGCGAAGTACCTTTTGTAACCAAAACTTATCAGTGAATTCTTCATACTCTATGGTGGTAGTTCCATCGTTCTCCACTTTAAAGTCGACAACAGAATCAGCACATGGGCTGCTATGTCCAGTAACATCGGGATCAGTTTGGCACATCTTGAGGAAGAAAAAAGGTAAATACAGCCTCCCTAGCAATTCATAATTCATAGGCGCTCTTACCCCTACAGAGCTTATGCATATGACGTGATCGCAGCCCTATTGGTGTTCCAAAACAATTAAACGGCAGCCTGTTGGTGTACCACAACCAATTCTGTAGGAGTTCAACTCTTTTCCTATAAAAACGCTTACTTTTTTAAAAATATACTTGCATGGCTGCTAGACACGCGAGTGCATACGATCTAGTGAGCTCGGGAGGGGGTGGGGGGGGGGGGGGCGGTGCAGAGGATTTCCTTTTTTACAGTAAGGTTCAGATTTAGTGACTGTACTTTAAATATACTTAAATATATATTCTCCTGACAGCTGTATTGTTACAGAAATGTTAATCGAATTTGTTTCATTACTCACCAACACGTCCTGGCACCCATCACCTTCGTTAAACTTTGTGCAGGGATTCCAGTCAAACAAAACCTTGTACCTGGAGGACTTGTAGTTACTATGTCTTTAAAACTGAAAAACAACATCATTAACAGGCAAATAAGACAACAAAGAAAAATAAACAAAAAGCAAAACAAAAGGAAACAAAAAACAATACAAAGATTATCGACACTGATATAAAATGGTGAAATAATAATAAGAACTATAAGGGAGTAACGTAATTCGACGTTTCGATGTATCCAATATCATTATCAAGAATAAAAATCGTTGAATGTCAAAGCTGTTAAGAGTTGAGTTATGAATATCATTAGGTGGCATTCTTGCGTGTGTGATAATTATGCTAATGGCAGCTTCGAGCCAATCGAGTCCGATTGCAATTACAATAATCGCACTTTTTGAAGACCGCAAAATTGTCCGTGTTACGAAACATATGCGTGACATGAAAGGTTGTGTGTATGCTAATTTAATCTAGAATCTTCGCGCATATTTAATTAGTATTGTATCAGAGTGATTTAGCAGTTTTGCGTAAATGCTGTAAATAGTTTAATGTTGTAATGTTGCTTTATTTAGTCGAGCCGGAAAGTTCTAGAACCTTATGCTGTGAAGTATATAAGCGACTCGGCGTAGTTTTTAAGGTTTTTTTTTCCCAGGAGTGTTTAGAGAGAACAATCTCGGGAGTCAGTAGTGTTTATTGAAGTGTGACGAAGGTCGCGTATAAAGTGTCGACAGAGGTCGTGTTTGTTGAAGTGTAACAGAGAGGTTACGTGGATATCTGGCAGAGGCCGTGTTTGTACAAGAGTGACGGAAGTGGAAGTAAAGTTTACAAGCCTAGCGTGTGCTTGTTGGGAAGCCTTGTGTGGAATTACTGCGTTCGTGTGAAATAAATAACCCTGTTGCTGTTCTGACAACCCTGCGTTCTGATTAGACTACAAACTACCCGCCACTTTAAACAACGAACTTGCAACATTGGGGGCCTGTCGCTGGAGAGTGGAATTCAAGGAATTGTTTGTTTTTTACCGATAACCAGGAAAGGATCACAACTTGGAAGGAAGTAACTGTGCTGTGAAAGCGAGTTGTAGCAAGTGAAAGAGCCGTGGAATTTTAACGCTGTGAAATGGAGAAATTTAAATAACGAACTTGCAACATTGTAACCCCCTATGGAGAAGAAATTTCTTCAATTTCTACTGACAACGAAAAATTAAGTAACACTAAGAGAGAAGGTATGTCCAATGTCTCTTAAGTTATTCCTGTACTCTGCATAAAAGAAAGGAGTATCTCCTATGGCCGCATCTTTGCCTGACTCTTAAGCGAATATAACCACCAATCTCCAGAAAATTAACATCATCTTCTGGATCAACTCATTCTACTTCACCTTTAACAACGTCGTTCTTACTGAAGTTAGCGTCTACGCCAACAGCAACTGCTACTAAAGTTGTAGCTTCGTTACGCGTATCTTTCTCAGCGGGTTACTTCAAGTTATGAAAGAAATTATCTCACTGTCCCTTTTCCCTGTTAAGTGTTTTCGATCTTTCCAAGATCTCCGGCACCGTAAAACTGTTTCCCTTCACGGTGTACGCAGTTTTCTCTAAGAGTGTTTCAATTCCGATTTTAGTTCGTCGTAAACTTCATCCTTCTGTCTGGCGTATCTTCTCGGTCTCTCACTTGTTTGCCGTCTCATACATCAACTCTTGTCCTTATTTAACTCTTGCTGAAGAGCTTCCTTGCCTTTGTCACTTCACCAAGGTTGGCTCTGTCGACCTCTGTCGACACTTTACACGCGACCTTCGTCACACTTCAACAAACACTACTGACTCACGAGATAGTTCGCTCTAAACACTCCTGGAAAAAAAAAAAACCTTAAAAAACTACGCCGAGTTCGCTTATATACTTTACAGCATAAGGTTCTAGAACTTTCCGGCTCGACTAAATAAAGCGACATTACAGTAACTTACGCAAACTGCTGAATCCACTCTGATACAATACTAATTAAACAGTGCACGAAGATTCTAGATTAAATTAGCATACACACGAACCTTCCATGTCCACACAATAATGTTTCGTAACAGTTCCGCAATAGTTGGTTTGTCGACTCCATGTTGTTGCCAATCGAAGATCTGGAGCATGCTAGTTTGATAATGCGTTGGTATAGGTGTCGGTGGTAAAACCGACCTGTAGTCCATGTCGCAGAGACCACATTTGAAATGATATATCATACATTGCTTGTTATAATCTTCGGTCTTTGCTCTCGAGTCTTGAGGGATGTTGCCAACTTTCTTACTACTGAAGACTGGAGAGACAACGATTTTAGAACTAAGATTTTGTAGCTGTCTCCTTGTTCCTCCATAGTTTTTTAGTCAATGAAAGGAAGCGAAAACATAACCATGGAACAGTTACACTTGTCTGCTGCGTCATTGGACATTGTTCAGCTACAATATTGATAATAAATTGGTGATTGGCATACATCAGTCAGCTTTAAAGGATAATGAAGGTTGAGAAAGTCGTGAAATTTGAAATGATTGATATATTTCAACATGCTGTCTATGCGACATGGACGTCGATTTTACCACCGGCACCTATATACTAACGCATTATCGCTGAAACAAGCTCAGATCTTTGATTGGCAAACATATGAAACAACATGGAGGTGACAAACCAACTATCGCGGGCAATTTTCTTCGGTCCTTAAAAAGTGCAGGAATAAACTAGACTGCCTTATTTACGAAATGTTGTTTATAGCGGAGCTCCGGCGGCCCGAAGGTCGCCAAGCGGAGCCCAATACCATACAGGAGAGAAATTAAACCCATGAGCTGATTTTTTTATGGTTATCATCGCTTGCGGTATTGCTCGTGGGCGCGCAGGCAACGGCGGCGGCGGAGTCGCGCGAGATGGGGGCCATACTCCAGCTAAAAGGTTGGCAGAGACAGGCAGCTTCGGTTTATAGCGTTCCTCCTTGATATTGGACATCCATGTTATGGTCAATTGACCCCTGTCAAAACCAGGTATCCGCTGGCCAGTATCACGAAGCTCAAGTTTAGAGCTCATCGAGTTTTCACGTGATTTTTTGAAGTTGACGCTTACCCAGTGCCGGTTTTCGATTGGATCGCATATTCTTATCAGGTCAACTTGCTGTTTTTAGGGCCCGGGTAGCCGGAAGCCGGTTAATACTAAACCAGGATTAAAGTTAACCAAGTATAAATTTTTCTTGAGATTACTTAAACAAAATAGAAGGCTGAAACACTATAAACAGAAAATCTCACTGAAAAGTTAAAGAACCAAAATCAGAATTCTCCCTTCCTTGATAGATAATTATCTGTAATAGTTTTTACGGCAGCACGTATTTTTAGTAGTTTTAGATTTGCATATTTGTATTCCTTATTTTAGATTTTAATACTTATTATTTTTATGGAGGATCTCCCTGAAAACCACGTATTTACGTGGACGTGTGCTTCCTCCTTAAAGATTGTTTTTTTTTTATTATTACTGTGGCGAGGTTAATCGGGCCTTGAATAACCCGGCCCAAGATCTAGAGCTCTTTTAGGCTTGGCCTAAACCTATATAACCATCATTGTACTTGCAATCGGGACACGATTCGCGCGAAGCTATATCGTTAGCCATAATTATACGCGTACGCACACAGAAATGCCACCTAATAATATTAATAACTTCAACTCATGTATTTACATTCCGGCGGAGCTGAACTGTAAGTGACAGCGACAAAGAATGTAAATATTTTCCTGTTGCATGAAATGGTCGCGTGCCGCTATGGCATTAAGTTATTCTATTGTTGTAACCATATATAAGGTTTGACAGGTTGTAATGTATCATCTCAGCTCTCGAACTTTCAAATTTTAATTTAAGTTAATTTCAACTTGTATGTCTGGTAATCTTACATCACCTCTAGCCTCCAGAGGTTAGTGTGCCTGCATTCGGTTGGGAATACGTTTTCCATTTTCCCACTGGGTTTTTGGGTTTTCGTATCAGGCGGTTGCCAATCTTTACGGCCTGAGTGGTATTTACTTACAGGTGTTATTGTAACTAATGTCTTATTTGAGCTTTGTAACGATACTCGGACGGCATAAAACACTCAGGCTCACAGTTCGAGCTGCACACCCATTCTCGTGTACGAGTCTCATAAATATGAATAGGAATTTTAACAACTTTCACATTCAACGATTTTTATTCTCGATAATGATGTTAGATATATCAAAATGTCAAATAACGTTACTCCTTACATTTCTTGATAAAGTGCTTAAACAAGCAACTGATCATTCGAAATAATTATAACGCCAGTGAAAATTATAAATCCTTAAAATATTTTTCACAGAACACGGAAAAAAATTATGTTATGAAGTATCAGTCCAATTCCAGTAGCCGCCCTTTCCAGCACGCCAATCCCGTGCATTACCATCTTTATTGAAACCAAATAGCGTGACAACCGTGACTCAACTTTGACGATGTTATGCAATATCATAATAAAAATAATGATAATAATAATGGTAGTAATGATAATGATAATGATAATGATAATGATAATAATGTTACCGGCCGCGGAAGGAGAAGTCAAAGTCGCATACATACAAGGCAAACATACAAAGCAATATGGCGGACAAAACGAACCTCGTGCGTTTGTTTTTCCCATCATACTTCGCGACTAAACCAAATACGTTTTAAAGGGGGAGGGGTGGTGTCAGTTTCTTCATTTCTTATCGTCAACACACTCCCCCACTGTAAAGATGTCGTCCTCGACATATATAATACTGCAGAGATCGTTGTCTCTGTTACAATACTGAAAATACTAGTTTGTTTTACACATTCAAGCTTCGTTCAGAAAAGGGGTGATCAGGCCCTAACCTACCGAGACTACACAAACAACTTAAAACTGTTTCCTACTAGTGTACAGTACTACCAAAGTTCAAGGACTTTGACTAATAAATTCGTCAGTTTATGGAGGAACAAGAAGTAGTTCTCTGACCGCACGTAAAGTTCCAAAGTTTTTTTTTAAGTTTAAAGTTTCTAGCCAACTCAACAGTTAAACAGTGTCATTTAAGCATCAGGATCAATGTTCATTTGTTCCAGTAAGGGTACACTTCAAAAGGTTCATAAGAGACAGGATATGGCCATGGCCAGACACAGTTCAGCCCTGTATAACTAGGTGGTCCTACGACAGTTCCCTGGAAAGCAGGTGCTGATGGTGTCACTCCCACAGTATGATTTGTTGCTCTCTGATAGAAACTGGGTACTCCCAAGGTGTCGTACGTTAACATGGTAGGTGCTCTGCGCTGCCTAAGTGGCCGTTCGTGAGTTTTCTCCACTGTCTGACAGGTTCCTCTCCGATGGCTCCTGCACTGGCTCTGGGGATTCCGCTGCATCTCCACCGTCTGACAGGTTCCTCTCCGATGGTTCCTCAACTGGTTCTTGGAATGCCACTGCATGTCCACCGTGAGATGTCTCCTTTTGTGAAGATTGCGGTTCTGCTAATTTTTTGTCCTGTACTGGAGAGAATGTTAGTATCCTATCTGGCTCATCATCGGAACTGTTTTCTGGGCTTGGGTCAGGTGGTGTCTTGGGCGATTTGCTTCCCTTCGAAACTCGTTTTGCTTTTCTACAAATCTTGTCCTGTCGTACTTCAAAGGGCAAATCATTACAAGGTTGAAGGAGATTTCGGTGTATAACACGGCGACGCCCCACACCATTCTCTGGCTGAACTTCATAAACAGGACTTGCTTTCCTTTCCGTTCTACAACTTGATGTACTGTATCCTCCCAATAGGACCTGAGCTTACCAGGACCACCTCTCTTACTCAAGTTTCGCACTAACACTCTATCGCCTGGCTGTAAAACAGAGCTGTTAACTTTTCTGTCATACTGTTTCTTGCCCTTTTGACCAGATGACTCAGATCTCTTTGAAGCTAACGCATATGCTTCCTTCATCGCTGACTGCCATTTCTTGACATAGGTTGGGTAGTTCAAGGAAGCATTAGGCTCTATGCCAAAGATCACATCTGCTGGAAGTCTTGGCGACCGACCAAACAGCAAGAAGAAAGGTGAGAATCCTGTAGCCTCATGTCGAGTACAATTATAGGCATGTACCACCTTGTACTGACTATCTTTCCAGTGTGACTTCTTCGTTTCGGACAATGTTCGCAACATGGCAAGGAGTGTTTGGTTAAGTCGTTCCTATTCTTTGGACTTTCCAAGGGTGTAACTGCGTTAGTCGATCTGGTGCAAAGGACAGGTGTTGAGAGACTTTGTGTGTTAAGGAGCGGTAAGAACAACTTAACAGTGCCACGCGGGCAGACAGTGGCAGTGGCTTGTCGTGTAAACTGCGGCCCCCTTGAAGAAAGAACACCAGTGGTTGTTTGAACCAGCTCAAGAGTCAGCCTGGCCAGCTGAACTAGAGACTTTCTGAACAACTACTTTCGTTGCCTAGAGGATTACCTCGTAAAGTGAATATTGAAGTTCACAATCCCACAAGGCATGACATAATTCTTGGTCGCCGTACATCATTAGGGAGCTTGCACCTAGTTCAATCAGTCACACCCTTGGAAGTCCAAAGAAAGGACCTACCACACCATGAGAATAGGACTTCAACCGAAGAGGACATTGTAGTTTCACATGAATGTGAAAGTCAACCGGTCTCACAAGGACAGGGAGTTGACCCTCGTAGTAAAGAAACCTTTAACTCTGTAAGGACGCCACAAGTGGAACTGGGTAATTTGACTGATATGAAGTTTCATAGGACAGTATTCAGGGAGTGACATGAAGAAATGGGACATCTGGGAGTAGAAAGAGTCCTTCACCTTACAAGAGAACGATTCTTTTGGTCCACGCATGAAAAGAGACATTGAACATTTTGTCACACGTGTTTGCAGTTGCCTAAAGAAAGAGAAGGCCTCACATTGAACCAAGAGCACCAATGGAAAATTCACAGTTCTGCACCATTTGAACTTGTGTCGATAGACTTTGTTCACTTAGAAAGGAGCCGTGGAGGATATGAGTACATTCTTGTAATAGTACACCATTTCACCAGGTTCGCTCAAGCATACGCAACAAAGAACAAGTCAGCTCGAACAGCAGCTAGTAAGCTGTATAATGACTTTATACTGCGTTTTGGATTTCCTGCTAGGATCTTACACGACCAGGGAGGCGAATTTGAGAATAAGTTGTTTCACCAGCTCGAGGAATGCTGTGGCATGGTGCGGTCTCGAACAACACCCTACCATCCACAAGGAAATGGGAAAACGGAAGGACTTAACCAAACACTCCTTGCCATGTTGCGAACATTGTCCGAAACGAAGAAGTCACACTGGAAAGATAGTCAGTACAAGGTGGTACATGCCTATAATTGTACTCGACATGAGGCTACAGGATTCTCACCTTTCTTCTTGCTGTTTGGTCGGTCGCCAAGACTTCCAGCAGATGTGATCTTTGGCATAGAGCCTAATGCTTCCTTGAACTACCCAACCTATGTCAAGAAATGGCAGTCAGCGATGAAGGAAGCATATGCGTTAGCTTCAAAGAGATCTGAGTCATCTGGTCAAAAGGGCAAGAAACAGTATGACAGAAAAGTTAACAGCTCTGTTTTACAGCCAGGCGATAGAGTGTTAGTGCGAAACTTGAGTAAGAGAGGTGGTCCTGGTAAGCTCAGGTCCTATTGGGAGGATACAGTACATCAAGTTGTAGAACGGAAAGGAGAAGCAAGTCCTGTTTATGAAGTTCAGCCAGAGAATGGTGTGGGGCGTCGCCGTGTTATACACCGAAATCTCCTTCAACCTTGTAATGATTTGCCCTTTGAAGTACGACAGGACAAGATTTGTAGAAAAGCAAAACGAGTTTCGAAGGGAAGCAAATCGCCCAAGACACCACCTGACCCAAGCCCAGAAAACAGTTCCGATGATGAGCCAGATAGGATACTAACATTCTCTCCAGTACAGGACAAAAAATTAGCAGAACCGCAATCTTCACAAAAGGAGACATCTCACGGTGGACATGCAGTGGCATTCCAAGAACCAGTTGAGGAACCATCGGAGAGGAACCTGTCAGACGGTGGAGATGCAGCGGAATCCCCAGAGCCAGTGCAGGAGCCATCGGAGAGGAACCTGTCAGACAGTGGAGAAAACTCACGAACGGCCACTTAGGCAGCGCAGAGCACCTACCATGTTAACGTACGACACCTTGGGAGTACCCAGTTTCTATCAGAGAGCAACAAATCATACTGTGGGAGTGACACCATCAGCACCTGCTTTCCAGGGAACTGTCGTAGGACCACCTAGTTATACAGGGCTGAACTGTGTCTGGCCATGGCCATATCCTGTCTCTTATGAACCTTTTGAAGTGTACCCTTACTGGAACAAATGAACATTGATCCTGATGCTTAAATGACACTGTTTAACTGTTGAGTTGGCTAGAAACTTTAAACTTAAAAAAAAACTTTGGAACTTTACGTGCGGTCAGAGAACTACTTCTTGTTCCTCCATAAACTGACGAATTTATTAGTCAAAGTCCTTGAACTTTGGTAGTACTGTACACTAGTAGGAAACAGTTTTAAGTTGTTTGTGTAGTCTCGGTAGGTTAGGGCCTGATCACCCCTTTTCTGAACGAAGCTTGAATGTGTAAAACAAACTAGTATTTTCAGTATTGTAACAGAGACAACGATCTCTGCAGTATTATATATGTCGAGGACGACATCTTTACAGTGGGGGAGTGTGTTGACGATAAGAAATGAAGAAACTGACACCACCCCTCCCCCTTTAAAACGTATTTGGTTTAGTCGCGAAGTATGATGGGAAAAACAAAAACGCACGAGGTTCGTTTTGTCCGCCATATTGCTTTGTATGTTTGCCTTGTATGTATGCGACTTTGACTTCTCCTTCCGCGGCCGGTAACATTATTATCATTATCATTATCATTATCATTATCATTACTACCATTATTATTATCATTATTTTTATTATGATATTGCATAACATCGTCAAAGTTGAGTCACGGTTGTCACGCTATTTGGTTTCAATAAAAGAATGGTAATGCACGGGGATTGGCGTGCCTGGAAAGGGCGGCTACTGGAATTGACTGATACTTCATAACATAATTTTTTCCGTGTTCTGTGAAAATATTTTAAAAGGATTTATAATTTTCACTGCGTTATAATTATTTCGAATGATCAGTTGCTTGTTTAAGCACTTTATCAAGAAATGTAAGGAGTAACGTTATTTGACATTTGATATATCTAACATCATTATCGAGAATAAAAATCGTTGAATGTGAAAGTTGTTAAAATTCCTATTCATATTTATGACTCGTACACAGGAATGGGTGTGCAGCTCGAACTGTGAGCCTGAGTGTTTAATGCCGTCCGAGTATCGTTACAAAGCTCAAATAAGACATTAGTTACAATAACACCTGTAAGTAAATACCACTCAGGCCGGTAAAGATTGTGCAACCGCCTGATACGAAAACCCAAAAACCCAGTGGGAAAAATGGAAACGTTTCCCAACCGAATGCAGGCACACTAACCTCTGGAGGCTAGAGGTGATGTAAGATTACCAGACATACAAGTTGAAATTAACTTAAATTAAAATTTGAAAGTTCGAGAGCTGAGATGAATACATTACAACCTGTCAAACCTTATATATGGTTACAACAATAGAATAACCTTAATGCCATAGCGGCCACGCGACCATTTCATGCCAACAGGAAAATATTTACATTCTTTGTCGCTGTCACTTACAGTTCAGCTCGCCGAATGTAAATACATGAGTTGATGTTATTAATATTATTAGGTGGCATTTCTGTGTGCGTACGCGTGATAATTATGCTAACGATATAGCTTCGCGCGAACTCGTGTCCGATTGCAAGTACAATGAGGGTTATATAGGTTTAGCCAAGCCTAAAAGAGCTCTAGATCTTGGGCCGGGTTATTCAAGCCCGATTAACCTCGCCCACAGTAATAATAAAAAAAAAACAATCTTTAAGGAGGAAGCACCCGTCCACGTAAAACGTGGTTTTCAGGGAGATCCTCCATAAAATAATAAGTATTAAAATCTAAAATAAGGAATACAAATATCGCAAATCTAAAACTACTAAAACAAAATACGTGCTGCCCGTAAAAACTATTACCAGATAATTATCTATCAAAGGAAGGGAGAATTCTGATTTGGGTTTCTTTAACTTTTCAGTGAGATTTTCTGTTTTATAGTGTTTCAGCCTTCTATTTTGTTTAAGTAATCTCAAGAAAAATTTATACTGGTTAACTTTTAATCCTGGTTTAGTATTAACCGGCTTCCGGCTACCCGGCCCTAAAAACAGCAAGTTGACCTGATAAGAATATGCGATCCAATCGAAAACCGGCACTGGGTAGCGGTCAACTTCAAAAAATCACGTGAACTCGATGAGCTCTAAACTTGAGCTTCGTGATACTGGCCAGCGGATACCTGGTTTGACAGGTGTCAATTGACCATAACATGGATGTCCAATATCAAGGAGGAACGCTATAAACCGAAGCTGCCTGTCTCTGCCAACCTTTTAGCTGGAGTATGGCCCCCATCTCGCGCGACTCCGCCGCCGCCGTGCCTGCGCGCGCCACGAGCAATACCGCAAGCGATGATAACCATAAGAAAATCAGCTCATGGGTTTAATTTCTCTCCTGTATGAGTATTGGGCTCCGCTTGGCGACCCTTCGGGCCGCCGAGCTCCGCTATAAACAACATTTCGTAAATAAGGCAGTCTAGTTTATTCCTGCACTTTTAAGGACCGAGAAATTGCCCGCGATAGTTGGTTTGTCACCTCCATGTTGTTTCATATGTTTGCCAATCAAAGATCTGAGCTTGTTTCAGCGATAATGCGTTAGTATATAGGTGCCGGTTGGTAAATCGACGTCAATGTCGCATAGACAGCATTTGAAATATATCAATCATTTCAAATTTCACGACATTTCTCAAACCTTCATATCCTTTAAAGCTGACTGATGTATGCCAATAACAATTTATTATCAATATTGTAGCTGACAATGTACCAAGTGACGCAGCAGACAAGTGTAACTGTTCCATGGTTTATGTTTTCGCTTCCTTTCATTGACTAAAAACTATGGAGGAAACAAGGAGACAGCTACAAAATCTTAGTTCTAAAATCGGTGTCTCTCCAGTCTTCAGTAGTAAGAAAGTGGCAACATCCTCAAGACTCGAGAGCAAAGACCGAAGATTATAACAAGCAATGTATGATATATCATTTCAAATGTGGTCTCTGCGACATGGACTACAGGTCGGTTTTACCAGCCGACACCTATACCAACGCATTATCAAACTAGACATGCTCCAGATTTCGATTGGCAACAACATGGAGTCGACAAACCAACTATTGCGGACTGTTACGAAACATTATTGTGTGGACATGGAAGGTTCGTGTGTATGCTAATTTAATCTAGAATCTTCGTGCACTGTTTATTAGTATTGTATCAGAGTGATTCAGCAGTTTGCGTAAGTTACTGTAATGTCGCTTTAGTTAGTCGAGCCGGAAAGTTCTAGAACTTATGCTGTAAAGTATTAAGCGACTCGGCGTAGTTTTTTAAGGTTTTTTTTTTTTCCAGGAGTGTTTAGAGAGAACTATCTCGTGAGTCAGTAGTGTTTGTTGAGTGTGACGAAGGTCGCGTGTAAAGTGTCGACAGAGGTCGACAGAAGCCAACCTTGGTGAAGTGACAAAGGCCAAGGAAGCTCTTCAGCAAGAGTTAAATAAGGACAAGAGTTGATGTATGAGACGGCAAACAAGTTGAGAGACCGAGAAGATAACGCCAGACAGAAGGATGAAGTTTACGACGAACTAAAATCGGAATTGAACCTCTTAGAGAAAACTGCGTACACCGTGAAGGGAAACGTTTTACGGTGCCGGAGATCTTGGAAAGATCGAAAACACTTAACAGGGAAAAGGACAGTGAGATAATTTCTTTCATAACTGAAGTACCCGCTGAGAAGATACGCGTAAACGAAGCTACAACTTTAGTAGCAGTTGCTGTTGGAGTAGACGCTAACTTCAGTAAGAACGACGTTGTTAAAGGTGAAGTAGAATGAGTTTGATCCAGAAGATGATGTTAATTTTCTGGAGATTGGTGGTTATATCGCTTAAGAGTCAGGCAAAGAATGCGGCCATAGGAGATACTCCTTTCTTTTATGCAGAGTACAGGAATAACTTAAGAGACATTGGACTACCTTCTCTCTTAGTGTTACTTAATTTTCGTTGTCAGTAGAAATTGAAAGAAATTTCTTCTCCATAGGGGGTTACAATGTTGCAAGTTCGTTATTTAAATTTCTCCATTTCACAGCGTTAAAATTCCACGGCTCTTTCACTTGCTACAACTCGCTTTCACAGCACAGTTACTTCCTTCCAAGTTGTGATCCTTTCCTGGTTATCGGTAAAAAACAAACAATTCCTTGAATTCCACTCTCCAGCGACAGGCCCCCAATGTTGCAAGTTCGTTGTTTAAAGTGGCGGGTAGTTTGTAGTCTAATCAGAACGCAGGGTTGTCAGAACAGCAACAGGGTTATTTATTTCACACGAACGCAGTAATTCCACACAAGGCTTCCCAACAAGCACACGCTAGGCTTGTAAACTTTACTTCCACTTCCGTCACTCTTGTACAAACACGGCCTCTGCCAGATATCCACGTAACCTCTCTGTTACACTTCAACAAACACGACCTCTGTCGACACTTTATACGCGACCTTCGTCACACTTCAATAAACACTACTGACTCCCGAGATTGTTCTCTCTAAACACTCCTGGGAAAAAAAAACCTTAAAAACTACGCCGAGTCGCTTATATACTTCACAGCATAAGGTTCTAGAACTTTCCGGCTCGACTAAATAAAGCAACATTACAACATTAAACTATTTACAGCAATTTACGCAAACTGCTAAATCACTCTGATACAATACTAATTAAATATGCGCGAAGATTCTAGATTAAATTAGCATACACACGAACCTTTCATGTCACGCAATAATGTTTCGTAACACGGACAATTTTGCGGTCTTCAAAAAGTGCGATTATTGTAAGTGCAATCGGACTCGATTGGCTCGAAGCTGCCATTAGCATAATTATCACACACGCAAGAATGCCACCTAATGATATTCATAACTCAACTCTTAACAGCTTTGACATTCAACGATTTTTATTCTTGATAATGATATTGGATACATCGAAACGTCGAATTACGTTACTCCTTATAGTTCTTATTATTATTTCACCATTTTATATCAGTGTCGATAAATCTTTGTATTGTTTTTTGTTTCCTTTTGTTTTGCTTTTTGTTTATTTTTCTTTGTTGTCTTATTTGCCTGTTAATGATGTTGTTTTCAGTTTTAAAGACATAGTAACTACAAGTCCTCCAGGTACAAGTTTTTGTTTGACTGGAATCCCTGCACAAAGTTTAACGAAGGTGATGGTGCCAGGACGTGTTGGTGAGTAATGAAACAAATTCGATTAACATTTCTGTAACAATACAGCTGTCAGGAGAATATATATTTAAGTATATTTAAAGTACAGTCACTAAATCTGAACCTTACTGTAAAAAAGGAAATCCTCTGCACCGCCCCCCACCCCCCCCACCCCCTCCCGAGCTCACTAGATCGTATGCACTCGCGTGTCCTAGCAGCCCAATGCAAGTATATTTTTAAAAAAGTAAGCGTTTTTATAGGAAAAGAGTTGAACTCCTACAGAATTGGTTTTGGTACACCAACAGGGCTGCCGTTTAATTGTTTTGGAACACCAATAGGGCTGCGATCACGTCCATATGCATAAGCTCTGTAGGGGTAAAGAGCGCCTATGAATTATGAATTGCTAGGGAGGCTGTATTTACCTTTTTTTCTTCCTCAAGATGTGCCAAACTGATCCCGATGTTACTGGACATAGCAGCCCATGTGGCTGATTCTGTTGTCGACTTTAAGTGGAGAACGATGGAACTACCACCATAGAGTATGAAGAATTTCACTGATAA
>JAHPZR010042693.1:0-5000 GCA_019787425.1 Platygyra sinensis | reverse complement strand
ATGAGAGAGGAAATTAAGCAGAAACTGCACCAGAGTCATCTTGGTATCCAGGGTTGTTTGAGGAGAGAAAGAGAAGTAGTTTACTGGCCTGGAATGTATAAGGACATTGAGGATTTCATTTCAACTTGTTCTGTTTGCAGGACTTACCAAACCGATCAGCAGAAAGAGCCAATGATCAGTCATGAAATTCCGAGCAGACCGTGGGAGAAAGTTGGCTGTGATCTTTTTGACTTTGAGGATAAGCATTATTTAGTTTGTGTGGATTACTACTCGGATTACTTTGAGGTGGAGAGGATTTTGGAAAGAAAGGAAAGGAGGTGATTTCAAGGATAAAGTCTTAGTTTGCTCGACATGGAATACCAGACCAACTTATAAGTGACAATGGACCACCTTTCAGTTCGAGAGAGTTTCGGGAATTTGCACTAGCCTATGAACTTGAGCACCCCACAAGCTCCCCGAGATATCCGTAATCTAATGGGAAAGTAGAGAATGCAGTTAAAATGGCTCAAAATATCATGAAGAAGGCCTGACTTGCAGGAACAGATCCTCATTTGTCTTTATTGGATTATAAGAACACTCCAACTGAAGGGCTTAGAAGCTCTCCTGCTCAGCGATTGTTTGGTCGGAGAACTAAAACTTTGGTTCCAACTTCTTCAGGACTGCTTGTTCCCGTAGCGGTTCATGGTGTTCCACACAAGTTAAAAGAAAGGAAAGCCAAACAGGCTTATTACTATGACAGAGTTGTCAAAGAGCTGGACAGATTGAAACCTGCAGATGTAGTGCGTGTGAAACTGAGACCTGACTCAAAGGAGTGGACAAAAGCTGCCGTTGATAAGGAAGTTGATATTAGGTCGTATATTAGGTCGTATATACAGGAGGAATCGCAGGCATCTCAAACACACCACAGAGCCGTTGCTAAAAGCGCCATTTGTTGGGTTTACAGTCAACCTGTCACAGCAACAGCAACCAGAAGGAGTAGCCCCAGTGGCAATGTTTCTGTTTCCGACACCAACCAGGGAGCCCGCCCTCGAGGCGTCAAACATTAAGCTCACTTCAGATTACCAAACAGTTCTTCCGTCGTCCAGCCGGAGACAGCCAGTGTTTGAGCAACTAGATCTGGTAGTGTAGTTTCAGTCCCTGCTTCTGGAGTTTCTACCAGTGAGCCAGCAGTTTCTGTTACCACCACTGGAAGTGACAGAGTGGTTAGGAAACCAGTCAGATATGACTCTTGAACAGTGATGGGGGAGTTAAGAACATTGTATAGGACTTTGAACTCTTCCTAGGGTTGATTCATATGTAGTCATTTCTTTTATTTCATTTAATCATTTCGTATTATTTATTTATTTGTTTTTCTTCTTGTGGCCAAGGGGATTTGACGATATTTCATGTGTTGTACGTGAAGTGAATGTGACAGTATTTCATGTGTTGTACATGAAGTGTGTTAAAACAGGGATATAAGCTTGTAAGCCGATGAAGGTGTTCAGTCTTTATTAAAGTGTGTTCGTGTGTTGAGTTTTAGTTCGTCGTCCTCATCGTTTATACGCCCAGCATTTTTCCGACAACGTTACACATTGCTGGTTCAGTATTCTTTAAGTATTGTAACAGGAACTCTCCCCAATGATCCTGCAAAATCGCTCTTACAGCCATGTAATAAATCTCTTATTAACTAAGCTTGCTCGGGACTGTACAGGGAGAATGCCAGCCCTCGGTCCTTTTTTCACGGAACTCCATTCTCCCAGTATGGCCCTCACGTTTGGTTAACAAGATATACATGTTGGTTACTAGAGAGGAGGAAATGCATTTTTATATATAGAGGAGTCGTTCGTTTAGCCAATACAAGGCGGACAGCGGTAGTGCCATCCTAAACTGGTCGCAGTTAGTTTTGTATCGCGATTTAGTCATGCTTGCGTGAAACTTATTTTGAGTGGTTGTATTCCTGTAGAACTCCTCGCGTGCACTAAGAATACATACTTTGATCCAAAGAACTGTCGAGTGTAGTGGCGCTTAGCGTTTTAATTACTGTTGTTTGTTATCGTTGTAAAATACAGTCTCGTCATCATCTCAAGTAGTTTGTGTGACAGGAAAAAACGGAGATACTGAGGACGTTTTTAAATTCTCAGGACCGTCTTATCAACCTAAAGTGCGATGAAGGCCACTCTCCCGGAGCCCTGAGCGGTGTAAAAGAGGACTACATACCTCAAGACTCAAAATATGTATGTGAGACGTCGAATCAATCAATCTTTATTTGCCCTATTCGTTGTAAGTTAGGAGATTCATTGATAAAATTAACCCAATGACTGGAGCTCTCAGGAAACTCTTATGGGCTTTTCGAGGAGAGTTCTTTAGTTTAATGTTATTTTATGTAAATGGATCTTTGAATTATCTAGCATATAATTACAATGCATATAGTAATAGGAGCGTTTCATGGTTCGATTCCTGTCTGCACGCTTTTTGGCACAGGCCCTGTTTTGTATTGTTTATGAATCAATCGTAAGCAAGTTACCTAATTTCGCATGCAAATAGCCGTAAAATCATCGACCTTAGAATAAATAAGGGCTGTCCACAAGTTGCTCCAATTTTCTCAAAAAGCTGCTCAAAAGTTTTTTACAAAACTCTAAATTAACAATTATTCCACTCGCGCTTGTTGGGTATGAGATGATAGATAGCCAACGAGGCGCGTAGCGCCTCGTTGGCTATAATCATCTCATATCCAACAAGCGCGAGTGGAATAATTGTTTTATTAAAAACGCCTCCAAAATATAGAAAACTAGATTACAATAAAAACAAAAAGGCCCTAAAAATTACGCATACGCTCGCCATTTTTGTAGATCATGGTATAATGGCTCATATACCATGATAGCTTAGCCAATGAAATCTCTCGAATTGCATTATCCACCGATCCAGTTTTTAATTATATCATACTGAGTCATCAATATTGTAAGACTGAGTCTCTCTCAACCCAAATCAAAAAATCTGATTTTCTGTATTGGCTTTCTATTACGATAACCACGTGATTGTATTCGAACAAAACAAACTTTGCTAATATGCTTATTAAATATAAAAACGGACGTTTAAACGGAAATCGAGAGGAAATAATTCACCTACCAGCGAGAATATTTCCCCCGAAACGAAGCGGTTGAAAGAGAGTGTGAAAGAACATCAAGCAAACGCTCCACCCGCCATTGTATCGCCGCCTAAGAAGAACGATTCCGAAGACGTAGTTTTGTCAGCCCTCAATATGGCACAGGATTTTGCCTCGAAAGTAGATCTAATATTATCAAAGCTAAGCCAACTGGAAAACATTGGCACACAAATAAAAATATTACAGGACTCCGTGGATCGAATGAATCAAACGATCGCAAACCTACAAAGTGATTTCTACCGCCTAAAGGAAGACGTACGGAATACAGTTGAAGAAACAAGTGCGCTTAAAACAAGCGTAAAATTCCTGAACGATGAAGTGGAAAATAGTAAGAGAAAACTCCAAGACGACGAAGAGAGGTCACAACAGGAGATGGATCACTTGCGCCTCCAACTCTTAAATTATGAAGTGTATAGCCGCCGCGAAAATCTTCGCTTCTACGGCATTTCAGAAACCGAAGAGGAAGAGAACACGGAAGCCGTTTTGAAAGCCTTCTTGGAGAAAGAGTTAAATGTGGAAAACGCCCAAGATATTGAGTTCCAAAGAGTTCACCGCGTCGGTAAAAAGGATCGAAACACAAGAAAACCCAGGGCCATCATTGCACGCTGCCTTCGCTTCAAAGATCGAGAAAACCTTTTTTCTTGCCGACGCAACATCGATAGGCAGTCGAATTTCGGTATTGGCCCAGATCTACCTAAGCAGGTTATTGATATGAGGAAGAGGCTTATTCCGACGATGGTGCAAGCAAGAAAAGATGGAAAACGAGCAGCCTTCAGTAGAATGGAACCCTATAAACTCTTTATTGACGGCGTGGAGGTAAAATAGAGATAAGCAATTACTTTTCCTTTAACTATCTTAGGTGAGGACGGCTTCTCGAAACAAAGCCTACGAGCTGATTAGTAAGCATCTGCTAAGTTTCAAGCTTTTAAAACGGTTCCAGGTTATTTATTTATAGAATTCGCAGGGAGTAGTTCACTTCTTAGTTTATTTTTTTTCGTTTCTATAAGGAGCTACGATTAGCATATTCCTTAGCTTTTCTTTCGATCTAAACAAAAGCATAACACTTGATCTCGTCCAAGCGTAGCTTTAACAGTTTAATTCTTCATACTGGCTACGTTTTTTATCTCGTTTCTTTTGTTTTGCTATGTATGTTATTCTATATTTATTCAGTTTGCACTTAACGAAGTCACGAATGCGTTAATTGTTCGGGTAACAGTGACCCTTCTGGGAATAACAGCTACTGTTTTGATCTCTCTTTCACCATACGTATGCAAATTTCAATGGATTCAAACAACCTAAAGTTTAAAACTCTTTCGCTGAACGTTCGGGGCATCCGTACTTTTGAAAAACGTAAGTCCATTTTCAACTGGCTAACCAAGCAAAATTCAGACATCTGCTTTCTGCAGGAAACTTACAGCACTGAAGAGATTGAGAATCAATGGAAAAAGCAGTGGCCCGGAGACATTTACTTTGCTCATGGTTCTAACCATAGTCGTGGGGTCGCGATCCTTTTACGTAAATCCTTTGACTGCAAATTGAAATCAGTTCGATCGGATGAGGAAGGGAGGTACCTTATTCTAGAGACAATTATTCAAGATGTTCCATTCCTTCTGGTAAATATTTACGCCCCCAATACCACCACTAAGCAATCGCTGTTCTTCCAAACATTGTCTGAGCTCATCAATGATGAGGGATACAATGATCCTGACCACAAAATTATATTAGGAGGGGATTTAAACGTAACTATGGATCCAGATCTAGATTGTTCGGGTGGAAACCCTGTATTAAAAGACTCAGTTAAGTGTGTGGAGGACATTATGTTGAATTATGATTTAGTCGACATCTGGAGAATCCGTAA
>JAHPZR010042690.1:22500-27500 GCA_019787425.1 Platygyra sinensis | reverse complement strand
AGATTATTACACCCTCCCAAAGATTTGATGTATTCACATTGCTCCTGTGACCATTGTATTCTGAAGCTTTGCACGTAAGCAGTACAGTCTTGAAGCTTTCTCAGTCTTCTCAGGGTTGAATGTACATGTAGCTCTTATTGTCCTTGCGAAAGATTCTTTCTTTTTTTATTTCCAGCTGAATTCTTTCCTTATTCGATGTTTTTCATCACATTTTAAAGTTGCCAAATTACGCAACAGTGTGGGACTCGTGGTTTTCAGCTGTGCAGGATTTTAGGCACAGGACCTAACAGTTAATAAAATGAGAAATAACCAAATATTTTAGTAGTCAGTGGATGAATTAACTGAATACCCCCTTTGCAAAGTCACAGCAAAGTAATAAAAATAAATTAAAGAAGCTTAAAACAAAACAATGAAAGTCTCGCGCAGTTAACTGAGAAGCAGTCAGAAGGTGTGGTGGCTTAGTGGTTGGGTTGCTGGGTTTTAGATCAAGAGTCTAAGATTGCACCCTGGCTGGGGTCATGGGCTGTGTTCTTGAGCAAGATATTTCACTCTCACAGTACTTTCTTTAGACTTTCCTTGGAAGTAGGGCTATAGTGAGGACAACCTAACAAGATGCTGCTAAAAAGGGGGCGGAGTGGGAGGGGCAGCCCTTCCAGGAAAACTCATAGTGCTTCTTGTTGCTTCACTGTATCATAATTGTAGTTTAGTACCAGTGTTGATTAACCCCTTCAGTGCCAAGGACGTACTTATAGATTTTACTCTGTCTAACGCCAGACGATTTTACTCGTCAAAGGGAAACCCCTTGGCACTGAAGGGGTTAACCACTTGGCTTCTACTTTCAAGTTATAATTGGATTTGACCCTTGGTAAATAATGCTATCTTTCTGAACAGAGTAGATTCCAAAAAAATATTGAGTAGTTCAGGTTTGAGCCTAGCCTAGGATCACTGGCAGGGCATTGTGTTGTGTTCTTGCTCGTATTATCTCTTTCCACGCAGGTGTAGAAATAGCCTGCAAACGCAGATGTATTTCCGGCTGTCACTCAGCAGAACCAGTGATAGCCGACTTGTATACACTGGCACATGTGGAAAAATGACGACCAGTCATTATTGTAATGATCTTGACATCAAAGTTATGTTTACCACGTTTAAATTAAGAAATCTTTTCTCAGTGAAGATTCTGTCCCAGGAGAACTCCATTCACCTGTAATTTATAAATTTACTTGTGCTTGCTGTAATGCTTGCTATATTGGCGAAACTGGTCGTCATTTTTCCACACGTGTCCGTGAACATCTCTTCAGACAAGTCCTCACACATCTTCAAACACTAAGCTCAGAACGTTGCCGTCAATCTTGCTCTGCAGATTGTTTTGAAATCCTTGATTCCACCCCTACTAAATTTCAACTCAAGCTTAAGGAGGCTTTGCATATAAATTGGAAAAAGCCTAATTTGACCCAACAAGTTCATCACGTCAACCTGACTCTTACGCTTTAGGCTTTATGTTCTTTCACACTTTGTAACTCACTCAAATATTTTTGTCACTTAATCATAATTAATTCTGGATGTTTCTCCTAGTTGTTACATAGTCCTAACGTTTTTTTTCAAATATGTATTTTACGATAACTGCTGAAATTCACGCGTGCTCATTGGTTAATTTTTTATTGTCCATATGCGGACAGACACATGAATTTGAAATTCCTGCGACACGTCAGCGAGAGAGAGCGGGCAATTCGACAACTTGTTTATCGTAAAAACAAATTGACATCAGTTTTTAATGCGTCTGTCCTGTTATTGATCATGAATTTCGTCATAACATTGTCAAAGTAGTCTGCGGATCCACTCGGCTATCGCCTCGCCTTAGGCTAAATTTTTCAAACCGTTTCTCCGTGACGCAGCTCCTTTAAGTTCGCTAGTACTTGTGTTATGCACCTGGGCAGAGAGAGGCACTCTGAGACTAAAGTGTCTTGCCTAAGAACAAAACACAATGCCCCTAGCCATGTTCCCAGCCAGGGTGCAGATCTCTTGAACTGGAGGTGAGTGAACAAACTATGAGGTCACTGTGCCTCGACCACAGCATTCCATCCAGGTTGGAATATAAATACTCCTTGTTGCTTCATGCTACAGAAACTGGGATGAAATCTATTTGTATGGGCCACTGCACTGACAATAGAGTTAACCTTAACCTTTCTAAACAGATGGTGAAAGTGCAGAGTTTATGGGCAAAGCAAACTGCAGTGGTTGTGTTTCTGCGTCGCTTTGGATGACAGCTGTGCAGGCTGTGGTCAACTGAACTGAGTTCGGTCAAACCACAGCTTGATGCACACAATGTGAGACTCTGTGGTGTGGGATTGGAGGAGTTAGGTCTTGAAGAATTTCAAGAGGGACAGTTTTTTTACTGGAGGTTAGTTTTATATTACGGTAATAACTAAATGCACATCATTGATAGAGATGGATTTTGAACTGAGGTCAGTCGGTTTAAAAGGATGCACAAGACAATACCTCAATGTGAGGCTACGTGGCATTATTTTTCATTTTTAATGATGGCTCAAGGGAGGAGTTAAATACTCCTCGCAATGGATGATAGCAGAATCCCATGGCATTAGCCCCTGGTTGTAAAGGGAGCCTCTGCTCAAGATTAAGGTTTCCTCTTATAGGCTGAAGATATATGAATGTACCCTCCTTCCCCTGGTGTGATGGAGATAATCACTCCAGAGGCACAAATGTCACAACGCTTATCCTTATCCTCATCCTGCGCTTACAAACTTCAAGTTTTCCTTCCATTTGACTGCCAATAGCGCATGTATCACTGAGTGGTTGTGCACATCAGTTATTCATGATAAGCAGTCAGTAGAGCTTTGATTGATCTATCAACCCAAGAGGTGGTTTTGGATATCAACAACATTCTGATATAGCAATTGACAAACAACATTTATCAGTTTTGGTGAAAAAGTGGTGGTAAAATGGCCTGATATACTTGTAATTGATCAAGTTCACATTTCCAGGCTTTGCCCCTAATAAGGACCCAACTTTTTAAGGCAGTCAGAAAGAATATGAGACACAAATGGTTGCGAGACTAAAAGAGCCAAGAAGAAGGAAAAAAGGGCAAGAAAAAGTTCTGATGGGCAATCATAAAATGTCCAAATTTTAACTTATCCCACGTGCCAAATTAAAATTCCGGTATTGTACATTTTGTACCTAATCTTGGGGAAGTTAATCTTTTTGGCAAAAAATAGCATTTTCAGCAAAAACTAGGGCCCATTTAGCGTCATAGCAGCCAAAAAACTGATTTAATGGTTAAAGACGGCATTTTTGGGAAAATTTGACAGTCAAAGTGTTAGACCCTGAAACTGTATTTTTTGTTGAAAGAGATTTTCATGGATTGACTGATGTTGTTCTGTATTGTTTATTTATAGAGTTGTTTGTGGATTCTAATCAGCAGTGTTATAAAGACTTGGGATTCAGAAGGTATAACAACATTTTGCAAGTTCCTTGTCTATGCAGAAGGCCAGGCTATGTTATGTTTTTGGTATTAAAATATAGGTTTTTTGTTGTTAAGGTACAATCTTTTTTCTGTCTTTGGAGGACTGGCGACTATAGAAACAATATTTGCCATTGCTCAGGTGAGAATTTCTTACAACTTATTTTTCATTTCTTATAAAGAAATCTTCTAATGTTTTTGAATTTGCTTTCTGACATACTTTCAAATGAATTGTGGATTTATTCAGGTACTGCAACATACATGTATCTGTTAGTAACATGCATTTAAAGGAACACAATCCCATTCAAATTTTTGTGCATGCGCAAGATTTTGGTTTTTCGGACAAGCTTTTGAGAATTCAAAGATGCGAGAATTATTATAGAGCTTTCATAAATCTGCTTGCATTGTCCTTAATCAACTTTGGCTTTGCCTTAAAACTATTTGGTTCTGGTTAAGTGTCAATTTGTGAGCAATCAAGGCTGACCTTTTGGTGTTAATTTGTCCATACGGCCAAGAAGTTGTTTTAGGTTTTCATTATCTCTATTTAACATCTAAAAATGTCTTCAAACCCCAAAAAGTGAATTCCAATGCATTTTGCCATAAAATCAAGCTTTAAATTTCCCCCCTTGGCCACGCCCAATGAAGCTGACAGCATAATGATAGATTGGTGACGAATGATGTCACTTCAGGAATATCTCAAAGCTTTATGCTTTTATTTTGCTTGCTTGATGACTGCATTGCTTCGCCAACTTCAATTTGTTTGTTTTTCGTCGAGGAAAACTTCTCACCACTACTGAAACAACAATTACCTAAACTAGAAGGATTTCATGATTGCTGACATGATGTCATGAACATTACAGCTTATGTTTTTCGTCAAACATGAGACACATTCCAAAAATAGTTGTTTTGTTTGTACAGGTATAATGATTGACAGTTGATTTCAATTTTAGTGATTGTACATTGAGCTTTGTTCAGTTCGGAAATTGTAGTTTACTCTAATCGATCGCTGTTGCAGAATAAAAACGAAATCAATCAAAAACCGACTCGACGTTTATGAAATGGCGCCCAACGTGGGGCAGTTCACGACTGCATTGAAAGAATGAGTGAGGGGCTCGATATTATTCGGTTACGGGCAAAGCGCGCAGGAAACAGGAGTGTCATAACGAAACTTGCAAATGAAGTCCAGGAGATCATACAGCAAAATTCAGACAAGCTGGATAAAATGTTCTCTCCCCTTGTTGACCTTTTTGAATTTCTCCATTCAGGCGTGTTGGAAAGGTCTCAGTGGAAACCTCAGTGGTGACGGCTTACTGAATGGTGGCATGCTGATTGTGACAGCAGGGGGAGAAAAAGTGCTACTTAGTCACAAACAGGCCTCACCTGGAGATCATGTGTCAAATGAACAAATCCTTGAAGTTCTTGGCATAACCTCTGATGAGCCAAACAAGGAAGAAAGTGAGTCTGTATCATCAGGTGGGACAGACTGTGGCTGTGCTGCGAAGGAAGGAGAATCATAACAGACTAG
>JAHPZR010042690.1:5000-10000 GCA_019787425.1 Platygyra sinensis | reverse complement strand
ACAAAAATTAATGGTCCATTCCTTACAATCAGACTTTTCTATCTAGAATGCAATATTTCAAAACTAGTCTGTGACTAGTCTGTTATGATTCTCCTTCCTTCGCAGCACAGCCACAGTCTGTCCCACCTGATGATACAGACTCACTTTCTTCCTTGTTTGGCTCATCAGAGGTTATGCCAAGAACTTCAAGGATTTGTTCATTTGACACATGATCTCCAGGTGAGGCCTGTTTGTGACTAAGTAGCACTTTTTCTCCCCCTGCTGTCACAATCAGCATGCCACCATTCAGTAAGCCGTCACCACTGAGGTTTCCACTGAGACCTTTCCAACACGCCTGAATGGAGAAATTCAAAAAGGTCAACAAGGGGAGAGAACATTTTATCCAGCTTGTCTGAATTTTGCTGTATGATCTCCTGGACTTCATTTGCAAGTTTCGTTATGACACTCCTGTTTCCTGCGCGCTTTGCCCGTAACCGAATAATATCGAGCCCCTCACTCATTCTTTCAATGCAGTCGTGAACTGCCCCACGTTGGGCGCCATTTCATAAACGTCGAGTCGGTTTTTGATTGATTTCGTTTTTATTCTGCAACAGCGATCGATTAGAGTAAACTACAATTTCCGAACTGAACAAAGCTCAATGTACAATCACTAAAATTGAAATCAACTGTCAATCATTATACCTGTACAAACAAAACAACTATTTTTGGAATGTGTCTCATGTTTGACGAAAAACATAAGCTGTAATGTTCATGACATCATGTCAGCAATCATGAAATCCTTCTAGTTTAGGTAATTGTTGTTTCAGTAGTGGTGAGAAGTTTTCCTCGACGAAAAACAAACAAATTGAAGTTGGCGAAGCAATGCAGTCATCAAGCAAGCAAAATAAAAGCATAAAGCTTTGAGATATTCCTGAAGTGACATCATTCGTCACCAATCTATCATTATGCTGTCAGCTTCATTGGGCGTGGCCAAGGGGGGAAATTTAAAGCTTGATTTTATGGCAAAATGCATTGGAATTCACTTTTTGGGGTTTGAAGACATTTTTAGATGTTAAATAGAGATAATGAAAACCTAAAACAACTTCTTGGCCGTATGGACAAATTAACACCAAAAGGTCAGCCTTGATTGCTCACAAATTGACACTTAACCAGAACCAAATAGTTTTAAGGCAAAGCCAAAGTTGATTAAGGACAATGCAAGCAGATTTATGAAAGCTCTATAATAATTCTCGCATCTTTGAATTCTCAAAAGCTTGTCCGAAAAACCAAAATCTTGCGCATGCACAAAAATTTGAATGGGATTGTGTTCCTTTAAATGCATGTTACTAACAGATACATGTATGTTGCAGTACCTGAATAAATCCACAATTCATTTGAAAGTATGTCAGAAAGCAAATTCAAAAACATTAGAAGATTTCTTTATAAGAAATGAAAAATAAGTTGTAAGAAATTCTCACCTGAGCAATGGCAAATATTGTTTCTATAGTCGCCAGTCCTCCAAAGACAGAAAAAAGATTGTACCTTAACAACAAAAAACCTATATTTTAATACCAAAAACATAACATAGCCTGGCCTTCTGCATAGACAAGGAACTTGCAAAATGTTGTTATACCTTCTGAATCCCAAGTCTTTATAACACTGCTGATTAGAATCCACAAACAACTCTATAAATAAACAATACAGAACAACATCAGTCAATCCATGAAAATCTCTTTCAACAAAAAATACAGTTTCAGGGTCTAACACTTTGACTGTCAAATTTTCCCAAAAATGCCGTCTTTAACCATTAAATCAGTTTTTTGGCTGCTATGACGCTAAATGGGCCCTAGTTTTTGCTGAAAATGCTATTTTTTGCCAAAAAGATTAACTTCCCCAAGATTAGGTACAAAATGTACAATACCGGAATTTTAATTTGGCACGTGGGATAAGTTAAAATTTGGACATTTTATGATTGCCCATCAGAACTTTTTCTTGCCCTTTTTTCCTTCTTCTTGGCTCTTTTAGTCTCGCAACCATTTGTGTCTCATATTCTTTCTGACTGCCTTAAAAAGTTGGGTCCTTATTAGGGGCAAAGCCTGGAAATGTGAACTTGATCAATTACAAGTATATCAGGCCATTTTACCACCACTTTTTCACCAAAACTGATAAATGTTGTTTGTCAATTGCTATATCAGAATGTTGTTGATATCCAAAACCACCTCTTGGGTTGATAGATCAATCAAAGCTCTACTGACTGCTTATCATGAATAACTGATGTGCACAACCACTCAGTGATACATGCGCTATTGGCAGTCAAATGGAAGGAAAACTTGAAGTTTGTAAGCGCAGGATGAGGATAAGGATAAGCGTT
Organism: Platygyra sinensis; assembly: GCA_019787425.1. Taxonomy (NCBI): domain Eukaryota; kingdom Metazoa; phylum Cnidaria; class Anthozoa; order Scleractinia; family Merulinidae; genus Platygyra; species Platygyra sinensis. The sequence continues at coordinate 7,650 of JAHPZR010042690.1, read as the reverse complement.
GTGACATTTGTGCCTCTGGAGTGATTATCTCCATCACACCAGGGGAAGGAGGGTACATTCATATATCTTCAGCCTATAAGAGGAAACCTTAATCTTGAGCAGAGGCTCCCTTTACAACCAGGGGCTAATGCCATGGGATTCTGCTATCATCCATTGCGAGGAGTATTTAACTCCTCCCTTGAGCCATCATTAAAAATGAAAAATAATGCCACGTAGCCTCACATTGAGGTATTGTCTTGTGCATCCTTTTAAACCGACTGACCTCAGTTCAAAATCCATCTCTATCAATGATGTGCATTTAGTTATTACCGTAATATAAAACTAACCTCCAGTAAAAAAACTGTCCCTCTTGAAATTCTTCAAGACCTAACTCCTCCAATCCCACACCACAGAGTCTCACATTGTGTGCATCAAGCTGTGGTTTGACCGAACTCAGTTCAGTTGACCACAGCCTGCACAGCTGTCATCCAAAGCGACGCAGAAACACAACCACTGCAGTTTGCTTTGCCCATAAACTCTGCACTTTCACCATCTGTTTAGAAAGGTTAAGGTTAACTCTATTGTCAGTGCAGTGGCCCATACAAATAGATTTCATCCCAGTTTCTGTAGCATGAAGCAACAAGGAGTATTTATATTCCAACCTGGATGGAATGCTGTGGTCGAGGCACAGTGACCTCATAGTTTGTTCACTCACCTCCAGTTCAAGAGATCTGCACCCTGGCTGGGAACATGGCTAGGGGCATTGTGTTTTGTTCTTAGGCAAGACACTTTAGTCTCAGAGTGCCTCTCTCTGCCCAGGTGCATAACACAAGTACTAGCGAACTTAAAGGAGCTGCGTCACGGAGAAACGGTTTGAAAAATTTAGCCTAAGGCGAGGCGATAGCCGAGTGGATCCGCAGACTACTTTGACAATGTTATGACGAAATTCATGATCAATAACAGGACAGACGCATTAAAAACTGATGTCAATTTGTTTTTACGATAAACAAGTTGTCGAATTGCCCGCTCTCTCTCGCTGACGTGTCGCAGGAATTTCAAATTCATGTGTCTGTCCGCATATGGACAATAAAAAATTAACCAATGAGCACGCGTGAATTTCAGCAGTTATCGTAAAATACATATTTGAAAAAAAACGTTAGGACTATGTAACAACTAGGAGAAACATCCAGAATTAATTATGATTAAGTGACAAAAATATTTGAGTGAGTTACAAAGTGTGAAAGAACATAAAGCCTAAAGCGTAAGAGTCAGGTTGACGTGATGAACTTGTTGGGTCAAATTAGGCTTTTTCCAATTTATATGCAAAGCCTCCTTAAGCTTGAGTTGAAATTTAGTAGGGGTGGAATCAAGGATTTCAAAACAATCTGCAGAGCAAGATTGACGGCAACGTTCTGAGCTTAGTGTTTGAAGATGTGTGAGGACTTGTCTGAAGAGATGTTCACGGACACGTGTGGAAAAATGACGACCAGTTTCGCCAATATAGCAAGCATTACAGCAAGCACAAGTAAATTTATAAATTACAGGTGAATGGAGTTCTCCTGGGACAGAATCTTCACTGAGAAAAGATTTCTTAATTTAAACGTGGTAAACATAACTTTGATGTCAAGATCATTACAATAATGACTGGTCGTCATTTTTCCACATGTGCCAGTGTATACAAGTCGGCTATCACTGGTTCTGCTGAGTGACAGCCGGAAATACATCTGCGTTTGCAGGCTATTTCTACACCTGCGTGGAAAGAGATAATACGAGCAAGAACACAACACAATGCCCTGCCAGTGATCCTAGGCTAGGCTCAAACCTGAACTACTCAATATTTTTTTGGAATCTACTCTGTTCAGAAAGATAGCATTATTTACCAAGGGTCAAATCCAATTATAACTTGAAAGTAGAAGCCAAGTGGTTAACCCCTTCAGTGCCAAGGGGTTTCCCTTTGACGAGTAAAATCGTCTGGCGTTAGACAGAGTAAAATCTATAAGTACGTCCTTGGCACTGAAGGGGTTAATCAACACTGGTACTAAACTACAATTATGATACAGTGAAGCAACAAGAAGCACTATGAGTTTTCCTGGAAGGGCTGCCCCTCCCACTCCGCCCCCTTTTTAGCAGCATCTTGTTAGGTTGTCCTCACTATAGCCCTACTTCCAAGGAAAGTCTAAAGAAAGTACTGTGAGAGTGAAATATCTTGCTCAAGAACACAGCCATGACCCCAGCCAGGGTGCAATCTTAGACTCTTGATCTAAAACCCAGCAACCCAACCACTAAGCCACCACACCTTCTGACTGCTTCTCAGTTAACTGCGCGAGACTTTCATTGTTTTGTTTTAAGCTTCTTTAATTTATTTTTATTACTTTGCTGTGACTTTGCAAAGGGGGTATTCAGTTAATTCATCCACTGACTACTAAAATATTTGGTTATTTCTCATTTTATTAACTGTTAGGTCCTGTGCCTAAAATCCTGCACAGCTGAAAACCACGAGTCCCACACTGTTGCGTAATTTGGCAACTTTAAAATGTGATGAAAAACATCGAATAAGGAAAGAATTCAGCTGGAAATAAAAAAAGAAAGAATCTTTCGCAAGGACAATAAGAGCTACATGTACATTCAACCCTGAGAAGACTGAGAAAGCTTCAAGACTGTACTGCTTACG
>JAHPZR010042689.1:10000-12880 GCA_019787425.1 Platygyra sinensis | reverse complement strand
TTTTGTGTCTCATTTACCTTCATATTTTTCATTGAACAGAGGAAGACTCCATCAGTTATGACAATGGTTATTATTCAGATGGTTTGTAGACAGAAACCTTTTTTGTGGTTTAATTCATTAAAGCATGCATGACATATATGTTCTATCCCGCCGCCTGGTTAGCTCAGTTGGTAAAGCGCCAGTCTGCCGTGCGGGAGGTCGAGGGTTTGAGCCCTAGACTGGACCAACCCTCGGGGTCTTAAAATAACTGAGGAGAATGTGCCTTTGTACTTATATCTGCAAAGGGTTAGACGTTCAAGTCTTCTTGGATAAGGACTGTAAACTGTAGGCCCCATCTCCTGCATCTTCAGTGTTGCATGGTTAGCAGGGGATGTTAAAGAACCCACACACTTATGGAAAAGAGTAGGACAAGGCAGACCACAACATTGTGGTCTGCCTTGTCTCACGGGTTGGTGCTTCACACAGGGATATCCTCATTGCACCTTTCACCCTTGAACAGAATTGTCCAGAAAAATCAGTATAAACTATCCAGGGGCGTAGCCAGGATTTTTCCGTAGGTACGCACAGTTTTCCATCTCACCTCTTCACCCCCCCCCCCCCCCCCCCCAAAAAAAAAAAAAAAAGATCAAAGTCATTTTCGATTCACGTGTCTTTTATTTATTTTTTTTTTATTATTATTTTCAGGTACGCAATTGCGTATTTGCGTACAGGTAGCTACGCCCCTGCTATCCCTAGTCCACTAGTAGTTACTAATGAGGTTTAAACGCATATGTCTAGAATAAAAAAGGCATGGCATTGGATACTTTCCAAACGGTTGCTTCAAAAACATCAAACATTACTGTTTTGTGACATATTATTGTAAAGAATATCATGATGAACATATAACTTACATTCTGTTGTAACAGAACGTATTCAGTCTGGATGCATTCAGAAGTATATCTACCCTTATCAGAAACTTTGTTTATGAACCTTCTGTGTCTGTCTCGGTGGTTTTGATGACAGGTCTGGAGTCATAATCTTAACGCTGGTTTTCACTAGCAACATAGTTGTAGTCATAAGAGCTCTTTTAACTTAGTGATAATGGAATATCAGAGTTGTAAGGGGAATACTTGAGTTTTACAGAATCAGAGTAGGAAAGATTAGTATGTGAAAAACTACATTATTAGAACTGTAAGCAGAATTGGAAGAACCAACCAGTCACAATCCCCAATGGTACATTGCAATTGGGAGGAGCATGATAATCAGACTTTCAAAACGGCTTGATAGCAAGACTGGTGAAAACAAGCTTGAGGTTTTAAACTTCCTTCTCGTTATTTTGCAGCTTCAAGCAGTTGTACATATATTGATTATCCAGATTCCCAAGACCTGTGGCAAACAGAGGATAATCGAGAGAACGATTATGGCTTTGGTGAGATGATTTCTACGAAATCATGTGATGTTTAGTTGTTATGGCGTGCGCTTCCACTTGCTCTCAGTCTGGCCTTCTTGATGCCAAATATTGGCTTTGCAGATTGAGTACAAGAACAGAAAAGGATGGAGATTAGGATGAGCATATCTAACATGGATCAGTCCTGGTACCTTTAGGGTTTAAAAATTGTGTTTTTGTATCTTCGAGCAAGTTTCATTTCAAATTCTCTGACTTGTTGTAGACGCACTTTTACACCTCTTCAGTAAGGTAAGAGGGAAAGAAAACAAGAACACCATATGATGACCTACAATGGCAAGAAATGCCTCGAGAGATTTTCCTCAAAATTTTGACCAGCACTGATCCATGTTATGTTTACCTTAGTTAATCGAAACAGCTTGCAGATTCCTTCCCCTTTCCTGTCAATGGACTTGCATGGGCTTCACAAACTTTTTTTTCTACCAAGCAAGATATCTTTTAAGTGCACCTAACCCCAAAATAGTTTTTCGCTCCAATAAATCTTTGCACCTGTTTGAAACGCATTGCGCCTTTTTGCCCCTTTGTAACCCAAATCGTGTTTTTTTACAGGCTGTAAAAGTTACGAAACCTGGCCATCATCTGTTGCACAACCAAGCAAGGGGTTAAAGGTCTATTTCTGGTTTGATGTCACAAACTTCTTTTCGTGCATGTTTACAAAGACTTACGACGATGCAAACGGGACATCAAACCAGGAATAGACCCAGGCCCCTTACTAGCTCGGCCGTGCAACAGATGATGGCCAGATTTCGTAACCTTTACAGCCTGTAAAAAGTTGTAGTTTAAAAAATAAGATGTAGTTTAATAATTGCAAAAATAGCCAAGACTTCCCCAATTTCGTTTGGTCATTCGCAAGTCGTGATGGCCAATGCGAATTAACAAATTGACGTCAGGTTTTTCATGCGTCTGTCCTGTTATTGATCATTGATTTTGTCCTAACATTGTCAAAGTAGGTGCTGATCTAAGAGGCAATAGCCGAGTGAATCCGAAGACCACTTTGACAATGGTATGACGAAATTCATTGTCGATAACAGGACAGGCGCATGAAAAACTGACAATTTGTTTTTTATGATAACAAATTGTCCGCTATCGCATAAATTGCCCTGCTGCATCGCATTAATTACAAATTCATGTGTCTGTACGCTTGTTGATAATGGAAATTAACCAATGAGCACGCGAGAATTTCGGTAGTTATCGTAAAAGTTGGATTTGATGATGACTCGCGCTACATATCGACAAAATCAATTGTTTAACAACACTGGAACCCCAAACTCCCTCCCCAAACCTTGACTACAACGTGGTTATCGTAAGGTATACTAACTTTACTTTTTGCCTTTGTAGTTTAATTTTGTGGTGATTTGCAAGACGGTGAACAAGGACGCTAGCTCTGAAGCAGTGCCGGGCAACTGATTGACGCTATAGAAGTCTATGGATTTACA
>JAHPZR010042689.1:0-2500 GCA_019787425.1 Platygyra sinensis | reverse complement strand
GCGCCTGTCCTGTTATCGACAATGAATTTCGTCATACCATTGTCAAAGTGGTCTTCGGATTCACTCGGCTATTGCCTCTTAGATCAGCACCTACTTTGACAATGTTAGGACAAAATCAATGATCAATAACAGGACAGACGCATGAAAAACCTGACGTCAATTTGTTAATTCGCATTGGCCATCACGACTTGCGAATGACCAAACGAAATTGGGGAAGTCTTGGCTATTTTTGCAATTATTAAACTACATCTTATTTTTTAAACTACAACTTTTTACAGGCTGTAAAGGTTACGAAATCTGGCCATCATCTGTTGCACGGCCGAGCTAGTAAGGGGCCTGGGTCTATTCCTGGTTTGATGTCCCGTTTGCATCGTCGTAAGTCTTTGTAAACATGCACGAAAAGAAGTTTGTGACATCAAACCAGAAATAGACCTTTAACCCCTTGCTTGGTTGTGCAACAGATGATGGCCAGGTTTCGTAACTTTTACAGCCTGTAAAAAAACACGATTTGGGTTACAAAGGGGCAAAAAGGCGCAATGCGTTTCAAACAGGTGCAAAGATTTATTGGAGCGAAAAACTATTTTGGGGTTAGGTGCACTTAAAAGATATCTTGCTTGGTAGAAAAAAAAGTTTGTGAAGCCCATGCAAGTCCATTGACAGGAAAGGGGAAGGAATCTGCAAGCTGTTTCGATTAACTAAGGTAAACATAACATGGATCAGTGCTGGTCAAAATTTTGAGGAAAATCTCTCGAGGCATTTCTTGCCATTGTAGGTCATCATATGGTGTTCTTGTTTTCTTTCCCTCTTACCTTACTGAAGAGGTGTAAAAGTGCGTCTACAACAAGTCAGAGAATTTGAAATGAAACTTGCTCGAAGATACAAAAACACAATTTTTAAACCCTAAAGGTACCAGGACTGATCCATGTTAGATATGCTCATCCTAATCTCCATCCTTTTCTGTTCTTGTACTCAATCTGCAAAGCCAATATTTGGCATCAAGAAGGCCAGACTGAGAGCAAGTGGAAGCGCACGCCATAACAACTAAACATCACATGATTTCGTAGAAATCATCTCACCAAAGCCATAATCGTTCTCTCGATTATCCTCTGTTTGCCACAGGTCTTGGGAATCTGGATAATCAATATATGTACAACTGCTTGAAGCTGCAAAATAACGAGAAGGAAGTTTAAAACCTCAAGCTTGTTTTCACCAGTCTTGCTATCAAGCCGTTTTGAAAGTCTGATTATCATGCTCCTCCCAATTGCAATGTACCATTGGGGATTGTGACTGGTTGGTTCTTCCAATTCTGCTTACAGTTCTAATAATGTAGTTTTTCACATACTAATCTTTCCTACTCTGATTCTGTAAAACTCAAGTATTCCCCTTACAACTCTGATATTCCATTATCACTAAGTTAAAAGAGCTCTTATGACTACAACTATGTTGCTAGTGAAAACCAGCGTTAAGATTATGACTCCAGACCTGTCATCAAAACCACCGAGACAGACACAGAAGGTTCATAAACAAAGTTTCTGATAAGGGTAGATATACTTCTGAATGCATCCAGACTGAATACGTTCTGTTACAACAGAATGTAAGTTATATGTTCATCATGATATTCTTTACAATAATATGTCACAAAACAGTAATGTTTGATGTTTTTGAAGCAACCGTTTGGAAAGTATCCAATGCCATGCCTTTTTTATTCTAGACATATGCGTTTAAACCTCATTAGTAACTACTAGTGGACTAGGGATAGCAGGGGCGTAGCTACCTGTACGCAAATACGCAATTGCGTACCTGAAAATAATAATAAAAAAAAAATAAATAAAAGACACGTGAATCGAAAATGACTTTGATCTTTTTTTTTTTTTTTGGGGGGGGGGGGGGGGGGGGGTGAAGAGGTGAGATGGAAAACTGTGCGTACCTACGGAAAAATCCTGGCTACGCCCCTGGATAGTTTATACTGATTTTTCTTGGACAATTCTGTTCAAGGGTGAAAGGTGCAATGAGGATATCCCTGTGTGAAGCACCAACCCGTGAGACAAGGCAGACCACAATGTTGTGGTCTGCCTTGTCCTACTCTTTTCCATAAGTGTGTGGGTTCTTTAACATCCCCTGCTAACCATGCAACACTGAAGATGCAGGAGATGGGGCCTACAGTTTACAGTCCTTATCCAAGAAGACTTGAACGTCTAACCCTTTGCAGATATAAGTACAAAGGCACATTCTCCTCAGTTATTTTAAGACCCCGAGGGTTGGTCCAGTCTAGGGCTCAAACCCTCGACCTCCCGCACGGCAGACTGGCGCTTTACCAACTGAGCTAACCAGGCGGCGGGATAGAACATATATGTCATGCATGCTTTAATGAATTAAACCACAAAAAAGGTTTCTGTCTACAAACCATCTGAATAATAACCATTGTCATAACTGATGGAGTCTTCCTCTGTTCAATGAAAAATATGAAGGTAAATGAGACACAAAACTTTGTCCTGTCAAA
>JAHPZR010042688.1:0-12500 GCA_019787425.1 Platygyra sinensis | reverse complement strand
GAATTTCGTCATACCATTGTCAAAGTGGTCTTCGGATTCACTCGGCTATTGCCTCTTAGATCAGCACCTACTTTGACAATGTTAGGACAAAATCAATGATCAATAACAGGACAGACGCATGAAAAACCTGACGTCAATTTGTTAATTCGCATTGGCCATCACGACTTGCGAATGACCAAACGAAATTGGGGAAGTCTTGGCTATTTTTGCAATTATTAAACTACATCTTATTTTTTAAACTACAACTTTTTACAGGCTGTAAAGGTTACGAAATCTGGCCATCATCTGTTGCACGGCCGAGCTAGTAAGGGGCCTGGGTCTATTCCTGGTTTGATGTCCCGTTTGCATCGTCGTAAGTCTTTGTAAACATGCACGAAAAGAAGTTTGTGACATCAAACCAGAAATAGACCTTTAACCCCTTGCTTGGTTGTGCAACAGATGATGGCCAGGTTTCGTAACTTTTACAGCCTGTAAAAAAAACACGATTTGGGTTACAAAGGGGCAAAAAAGGCGCAATGCGTTTCAAACAGGTGCAAAGATTTATTGGAGCGAAAAACTATTTTGGGGTTAGGTGCACTTAAAAGATATCTTGCTTGGTAGAAAAAAAAGTTTGTGAAGCCCATGCAAGTCCATTGACAGGAAAGGGGAAGGAATCTGCAAGCTGTTTCGATTAACTAAGGTAAACATAACATGGATCAGTGCTGGTCAAAATTTTGAGGAAAATCTCTCGAGGCATTTCTTGCCATTGTAGGTCATCATATGGTGTTCTTGTTTTCTTTCCCTCTTACCTTACTGAAGAGGTGTAAAAGTGCGTCTACAACAAGTCAGAGAATTTGAAATGAAACTTGCTCGAAGATACAAAAACACAATTTTTAAACCCTAAAGGTACCAGGACTGATCCATGTTAGATATGCTCATCCTAATCTCCATCCTTTTCTGTTCTTGTACTCAATCTGCAAAGCCAATATTTGGCATCAAGAAGGCCAGACTGAGAGCAAGTGGAAGCGCACGCCATAACAACTAAACATCACATGATTTCGTAGAAATCATCTCACCAAAGCCATAATCGTTCTCTCGATTATCCTCTGTTTGCCACAGGTCTTGGGAATCTGGATAATCAATATATGTACAACTGCTTGAAGCTGCAAAATAACGAGAAGGAAGTTTAAAACCTCAAGCTTGTTTTCACCAGTCTTGCTATCAAGCCGTTTGAAAGTCTGATTATCATGCTCCTCCCAATTGCAATGTACCATTGGGGATTGTGACTGGTTGGTTCTTCCAATTCTGCTTACAGTTCTAATAATGTAGTTTTTCACATACTAATCTTTCCTACTCTGATTCTGTAAAACTCAAGTATTCCCCTTACAACTCTGATATTCCATTATCACTAAGTTAAAAGAGCTCTTATGACTACAACTATGTTGCTAGTGAAAACCAGCGTTAAGATTATGACTCCAGACCTGTCATCAAAACCACCGAGACAGACACAGAAGGTTCATAAACAAAGTTTCTGATAAGGGTAGATATACTTCTGAATGCATCCAGACTGAATACGTTCTGTTACAACAGAATGTAAGTTATATGTTCATCATGATATTCTTTACAATAATATGTCACAAAACAGTAATGTTTGATGTTTTTGAAGCAACCGTTTTGGAAAGTATCCAATGCCATGCCTTTTTTATTCTAGACATATGCGTTTAAACCTCATTAGTAACTACTAGTGGACTAGGGATAGCAGGGGCGTAGCTACCTGTACGCAAATACGCAATTGCGTACCTGAAAATAATAATAAAAAAAAAATAAATAAAAGACACGTGAATCGAAAATGACTTTGATCTTTTTTTTTTTTTTTTGGGGGGGGGGGGGGGGGGGGTGAAGAGGTGAGATGGAAAACTGTGCGTACCTACGGAAAAATCCTGGCTACGCCCCTGGATAGTTTATACTGATTTTTCTTGGACAATTCTGTTCAAGGGTGAAAGGTGCAATGAGGATATCCCTGTGTGAAGCACCAACCCGTGAGACAAGGCAGACCACAATGTTGTGGTCTGCCTTGTCCATACTCTTTTCCATAAGTGTGTGGGTTCTTTAACATCCCCTGCTAACCATGCAACACTGAAGATGCAGGAGATGGGGCCTACAGTTTACAGTCCTTATCCAAGAAGACTTGAACGTCTAACCCTTTGCAGATATAAGTACAAAGGCACATTCTCCTCAGTTATTTTAAGACCCCGAGGGTTGGTCCAGTCTAGGGCTCAAACCCTCGACCTCCCGCACGGCAGACTGGCGCTTTACCAACTGAGCTAACCAGGCGGCGGGATAGAACATATATTGTCATGCATGCTTTAATGAATTAAACCACAAAAAAGGTTTCTGTCTACAAACCATCTGAATAATAACCATTGTCATAACTGATGGAGTCTTCCTCTGTTCAATGAAAAATATGAAGGTAAATGAGACACAAAACTTTGTCCTGTCAAAATTGTATTTACCATCTCTAATAAACAAAAACTCTATAAAAGTGCAACTTTGATCAAATTTTTAACTCTGGAATTTTTTAGGTGGAAAAAATGCTGTTAATTTACCATTGCAAATTTCTGTATTAATTTGGGGGATAGTAAGTTTGAAAATGTGTAAAATATGCAAATGAGACGAGTGAAAGTGCCATACACTCAACCTTTGATTACATAGATCAAGTATATGTTAGTTTATAACAGAGACCATTTAAGCTTGGTAGGCTTGTAGTTGTACAGGAAACAACAACTGCAGCTATAAAACATTCTGTTCCTATGGCAACTCAATCTATTCCAGGCCCTAATTCCAATCCAGACAACCAGAGTTTTCAGATTTTATGTTTGAAAAAAAAATACATATTGGGTCACATATATGCTTGCGGGACGAGGCAAAAGAGCTGGCACCTTTGGCAAATATCAAAATGGAATGTCAAAGGTGGCCATAGAATATTGGGGAGGTCTGGAATTCAGTGTGCTGCCATGGTAACACAACTGTTGTCAGTCAATACTGTAGTGTGGACAGGGACAGAACCAGGAGTTCTTGGAAGGGTTGTTGCATACCACCACCACATTTTCAGCACCACTGTTTGGATAGCAAACACTACACATGGAAGAGCTTGTAGAGGGGTTCAGGGCTATGCACCCAAAAAAACTTTGCCAATTTTAGTCTTAAAAACACCATTTCCATGATATCAAATTCTGGAGTTCCCCTTTTATCAACCTGAAAATCAAACATAATAATGTAGTTGCCAATGAAAATAATTAACAATTATCCTGCGAAATCGCGCGAAATATTATCTGATACTTAGCCAACTCAGCCTACGGCCTCGTTGGCTAAAATTAGACGATATTCCGCGAGATTGAGCAGGATAATTGTTTTATTATTCAACAAATTGATAACAAAATTGATTTCCAAGCTCCAAACCTTTCTGTCGACATTTTTTCACTTCACTTTTTTTTCCCACGTACGAAGCTACGTATATCGCTGGATATCTGTTACCTACGGATGACAGATATCGAGAGCATCATGACCATATTCGGATAGTGTTACAATTTGTTGAATAATAATGTACATTATCTTTTCCTACATTGTCAATCAGTCAATAAGTGGTGGTGAAACAAACTACACAAAATGATTTTATTTCTGTGGTGAGTCAAACAAATGACAAGTAAAATGTTACCCAAAATGGAGCTGAAATCCCTTGAACCACAGGAGCACATCCAGTACAATCCTGCTGCAAAGAATCAAGCATTCCTGGTTCAAATTAGCCGAGATATCTTTTTTCATAACATTTGATCAAAATCTGGTTGAGTCTATGACATCATCACTTGGCTGATTTGTATGAACTTAACAACTTTAATATCCCTGGAACAAAGAAGATTTTTGAAAATAGGTAAACAGCATTTCTCTCCTTGCTCAGGCTAATTGTTTGTTTTGAAATGCATTAGATAGAAGAGATACGAATTTCATCATAGTATGGTTCAACATGGATTCAAACATATAGTCCCTGAATTAGATCGGTTCCAAATCCCCCAAATTAGATTGGTGTGGTGTAGGGGTTACAATGTAATCTGCCAGCTGAGGAGCACTTTTGCAAAACAGTGTGAACATAGTAGATTTATTGAATAACTTATAGTTTGAAGTACAATTTAACATATCTTCAAAGAATAAAAAACCCACATAATATTTAGTCAGATCATGTGTACTGAGTTAAGGGCATCTGCAGTCCAGTGTTGATTTATATTCTTGATCAATACCCTCTGACAATCCATGTGTTGATTGACAACCCAATTCGATACTTGGCTGACACTCTGTTAACACTTGATCAACAGTCAGTGGATTGTTGACTGACTCATATCAAATGATCATAAATTAGTTGACCAACTGTCCACCAAGAAGTTGAGAGTATTGGGAGATCAAAAGTCGATCTAAGTTTTGGATCAAGGGTGTTGATGGCCACTCCACCACAGATCATGCCTTTACTAAGTACACATGACCCGTGTTGTCTACCCACCATCAGAAGATTCCAGATCACTGTCTTCAGATTCTGTTCCAAGAAAAAACACAAACGTTAAAAAGGGTCAACCTCATTCCCAGGGCCTTTTCCCACTCTGCCCCCAAGCCAGGTAGCATCGGCTGGTCACATGCCCATCTTAAACCCTGAAATCCTGGGTGTAATAAATTAGCGAGGTTGGCATAAATATCAAAAGTGCCAAAATCAAGACAGTGGAGAAATAGCCTGTGCTATTTGACTTTGATCTGCTTTTAATTGTTTGTAACTTTCCATCGTTTTGTTTAAAGCCACTTCAAGTGAAATAAGTGAAATGTTTGAATATTTACTAAAGGCAATGATATTGTTGCAGTTCTACCAACTGGCTTTAGCAAATCTCTCTGCTGTGTAGGCTAGTCAACCCATTGTACAATATTAATGTCCACCTTGACAGGCAAGAAATCCGGTAGAATCTGAAACAGCAGAGGTGTGTACCAAAGCCAGTTGGTGGAATGGCTGCTGCAACAATATCTTTGCCTTTCAGTAAATATTCAAAACACTTCACTTGAAGTGGCTTTATACTAAACAACTGAAAGCTACAATGATTATTTTGCACTTTGATTATGCAAACCTCGCTAATTTATTACACCCAGGATTTCAGGGTGTAAGATGCACACGTGACCAGCAGATACCAGGGCCTTTTCCCGCCCCGCCCCGCCCCCAAGCCAGGGAAAATGCCCCAGGAATAAGGTTGAAATAGGGTACTTTAAGCTGCTATACTATCAATCTTAACAAAACCTGACTTCTCACTTCCAATGACCTCTCTGCATTTCATAATTTTTCTAACTGTCTGTAAACTGGCTTTTCAAACTTGTTTTTAAGTAAACTCAGTCTTAGTAAGCCTTGTTTATATATTAAGCCCAATCTATTTTGTCTTTTGACTTTTGAAACATGGCCATATGAAAATGTACAGTTTTCGCATATTGCCCCAAGACCGTGGAATGCCCTATGTGATCAATTGAGGAGCCATGCAGTTCACTCACTTCATTTAAGTCAAAACTCAAGGCCGCATCTTTTTAAACCTACTTAAAAACGCTAATTACGATAACATTTAGTTCTTTTAGTTTATATCTAGCTGGTTTAAACATTTTGTAGAGTGCTGCATGATTCTGAATAATATATATATAAGACTAAAGTTATTATTATTATTATTATTATTATTATTATTATTATTATTATTATTATTATTATTATTATTATTATTTTATTATTTTCATCATCATTACTAATTGATAGTTAAAGTAACTGAAGACATACCTCCTCCTTCTCGTTCTTCTTCTTCGGTGTCATTGTCATCGTCGTCGTCATTACTGTCATCGTCATCGTCATCGTCTTCCTCCTCCTTTTTCTTCTGCCTGTGCAGCCACTAAATTATTTTGATAAAAAAACACACTAATTTCATTTACACTTGGTAAAATGCTGCCTACTCCATATTCATCTGGCTCCTATAACTTTACGACCATGTGCATATTAAGAATGAAAGCTTTGCCGATCTGTGCCTGCTCAAGGTAAAAATCCCAGTGATATTTTATGTCAGCATAACCACAAAAGCTAAAATTAAGGTTAAATTCAGTAACATATATCAGATGACTATTTGCAACAGTATTTTCCTTTTCTTGTCCGTAATATTCCATCTGGTTATTAGGTTAACAAAAAGAAAACAATTTACATGAGCAAAAGGTAAAGAAACAGCTATTAGAACCCCTTCTATAGTCATGTTTAATATTATTATCTGGTTGGAATCAGTGTACAAAGGAAATTTTAGAAGATTTGAAATAAATAAATGCAGAAAACAGCACTAAGAAAATACACTCGCTGACTGGTTAAAAATTTAATAACTTGATAGGAACGCAGAACTAGCCCAAGCTGTTGACACAGTGATGGCACAAGCAGAGAGAATTTATTTTGATGATCAAAGTAAACAAGTGTTTTTTTTAGACAGGGCAGTTTTTATAAGAAATTGCGTATAGAAAACAAGTCCTCTGTCTTAATTCTATTGAGTCAAACACTTGAATGAGAAAATTTGGGAGAACTTGAAAAAGCTGAGGAAACATTCACCTGTCAGCTCGTTGTCCCCACAGCATTTCCCATTCTCCCAAACTTCCACTTGTCTGCTCTAGTTAACAATTAGATTATGAGCTCAAGATTTCTATCGCGTGATAGCTGATGAGGGCGCAGTCCGAGTCAACTATCGCGCCATAGAAATCGAGAGCAAATAATCTAATTGTTTTAGTATAAATCTGCTAGTCGTTGAAAATTTTATCTAAATCCTCTTTAGAGACACCTCAAAAATGCCAAGTGCTGCTATTTTGTTAACAAGGGCACACTGCTATGCTACTCACTATCTATCACAGAATAGAACGTGAGTAGCGTAGCCAATCAGAGGATGTCATTCGTGACAGAACGCTAGTAGATTTATACTAAAACTCAATAGAAAATATGCCATTATGGTACATGTAAGTTTTTGTATGCTTAAATAGGACTTTTCATAGAGCTTTACTTACAACTGTACAGCAACATACCTTTTTGATTGTGTCTTAATATAAGAAATAAAACAAAACTACTTTGTGTTTTGTTACACTAACTCTTAACTTCTAACTTTTCTGCTGCCTTTCAAGAGTACTACCTACTGAAACTAGTTTTAAGTTGTAAAATACTCCCAATAAGTTACATCTCCTGCAGGGCTTTTAAAATCATTTTAAAATGTTATTACGTACTGAACATGTATTTATTTTTTGAAAAAATGGGAAAATGTTCGATGCTTCATTACACTGTATCCTTCTAATCAATATAGCCCTCCATAGCTTTGCATTTAGTCTGTTCTTTTACCTACTCTATCTAGTAATAGTTCTCACTAAATCTGCCCCGCTTCTATTTTATTCGTCAAGGGTATAAAATTCTTATAAAAATTCCACTGCGTATAAGGAAACTATTATTTATTGAATGAACTGAAATTTTATATTTTTCTTTATGAACTATATCACTCGTACTGTTCAACTAACTTAGGCATCTTACCATAAATATGATCCAAAGAATCAACTAAGTTAACTAAACCAACACATTCTGTTTAACTCATTCTATCACATGATATTCTTTACATAATACTCTCAGGAAGTGCATTCTGGAAAAAAAAATATCACACCACTCTGTTGTTCTAGTCTGATACTGAATAAACATCATTTGCCTTAATATACGAGGACTGTCCCTACAAGCAAACATATCTTAAAAGCAGAACAGAAGTCGAGATTTTTTGCCGAGATGTAAACAGAAGTATCGCGTTACTGTCGCCATATATGCAAATTAGAGTCAAGCTTTTTGTCCTCAACGAAAACGCTGCAAGACATTTATTTTTACGTTTGAATCCTGCCAGTCAAGCCAGCCGTCACATGGGCTCTACGCCACGTAAGATTACTCAGTAAAAATTAGCCTGCGAACGCAGACGTATTTCCAGCTGTCACTGGTTCCGCCGAAAATAACGTCTGCGAACTCGAGTCAAAGATTGATTTCCGTGACGTCAAAACTTTTGTTTTGTTGTTGACCATTAAAATTCACCGATAGAATATGATACTCGCATACACGCGCGACGCCGCGGGAGCCGGTGATAATTTTAGAATCATGAATTTGTTCGCAATGAGCTATGAGCGCCATCCCAAAGAAGATTTTAACTTCCGAGGTTTGTTTGCTTTGCAAGGCAAAAGTTTCCAGTGAAGAAAAGATAAAGGTGTTTGGAAAAAATACAGTGGCCATTCACTCACTGATTCTGCGTTCAACTGAAGTCGATCTGTCCGTTTATCATCAAAGCACGACACTTTCGCGCGTGATGTGACATATCTGTGACCTGAGTTTAGCTCTAACAAAGATGTCTTAGTTTACCTTTCCTATGAATGGTGGTTCTCTGTATATTTCTCTCAGCAAATTGGTTGATTCTCTATTGTGCTACATTTGTTTAAAGTAACATGCAGGCCCGCAAACGTTAACCCCTTAGTGAATTATGGCCTTCGATTGCTCAACGGAATAATTTATTTTCTCAGTGGAGCCTTTAAGTAGAATCTTAATGCCGTTGTGTTTGCTACCTCTGTGGCAATTTTTATTTAAGTTTATGGGCTCATTCATGTTGCAACTATTGAATCGGTCGGATCAGTGGCCTTCGATTCTCTATTACCGTGACCTTTTGTTTACTAGCCTGTGGTGACCTTACAGGATAATCTTTCATGATGTTTATCACGGACGGTTATGCATGTCTCATATTCGAGTCCTTTCAAGGCTATTGTAGTTTCTTAGAAAAGTGCACCTCCATTATTTTGTTGCATTACTAGCATCCAACAGGTGTTAGTGTTTTGTAACCGTCAGGTTACCGTGTTGGAATTAAATTCTAGGATGCTGTATAATAATCTTGTTTGGCAAATGTGTTGTTTTCTTCTCACATCACGAAACAGTGGGAGTTGTCTACTCTACCATTTTCAACTGCCCTGATCTCTAAAACGGACCTGACATCACTGAGTGCGATATTGCGCTTATTCTACATGAATTTAAGCGGCTGACTCTGTCCTTCATCAGGTTAATCAGCGGCGAAACAACGATTACAATGTTCTTCTCACGAGTTGAATCCACACAAAGAATACACAATAGGCCTCAAAGCCTGAAATACAACAGACTTTCCAACTCCAGCTGAAGATTCACAAAGAAAACATCGCTCGTCGATTCAAAAAAAAATCGCAAGGCTTCCTCTTGATGCTTTTTGAGGCTATCAAACCCTAAAACTTCCCTGAACTCATCCTCTGCAATTTTTTAACACGCGTTTGCGAGAGCTCCACGCACGATCTCTTTGAGTTACCTCTTCAGATATGCAAGGTGAAATGTGATTGGTTTTTGAGCCTGACGTCACGGAAATCGTTCTCGTGGCTCGATGTTTGCAGACGTTATTTTCGGCGGAGACAACCGACAGCCGGAAATACGTCTGCGTTCGCAGGCTAAGTAAAAATAAGCAGTCCAAATAAGCGTGATCTTTATACGTGTAGTATTTGGGTCGAGTCTGTCAACCCCGTTGCTGATTTGTGTCCGACAAATCAACTTCTGTACTAAACAGTTCAATCTGGTACCGCTGATTAACCTTTGAATTCAAGATATAAAGAAATCACTGTGATGACAGATACCCACCCTAAAATATATTTTCGCAAACATTCTCCTCTCTCCTCGTGCAGCAAATAATATCTTCCTCGATCTCCTCCTCGTGTTCGTGGTTGCAAGAATTACCCATGTAGCACTGCCTTGCGAGCTGACTGAAAAATTAACCGGGACCACCGTGCGCGCCTAGTTTCTTCAAATCGGGATTGATTCACATACTACACCAATATTTCTCATATTTCACACATTCTTTATACGTATACGCGGGGGAACTATAATGCCTCCTTGGGTTTTCTGGGCCAAAACCCTGCGGGGGCAAAAGCAATAACTCAAAGGTCAAATTAGAAATAAAAATGTTTCATTGCCTTAAAATATGTTTCCATGCCTAGAGCTGAGTGCTGCATTGGTACTGATTGGTCCCTCTTTTAATTCGTTGATTTGTTTTATCTCATAAATTGTCTATCATTTCAGACCAGAGTTCCCCAATATCATAGGAAGGAGCATGCTGATTTGAAATAGCAACAAAACGTTTTTTATTATTTCAGTAGAATTGAATGTGACTGGTCAGCATGGCCAACAAGACAAAAGTTTACTTGTGAAACCTCAGATCAGGCCTGACATTGTGACCCAGCTCAGGAAATGGGGCCGTCCAGTTGTGCTGGACAATTAAGATTTTCCTCCTAGCCAATTAACTTTTCATTCTCATTTGCACACTGGGCTAGGACCCAGGCAAGTCATCTGCCAACTAAATTAACAAAAATGTAGACCAGGATTTGCCCAGGGCAAGAAAAAATTGAGAGCTGCTTGTCCCAAAAAAGTGCACCCTGAGTCAATAATAGTTACTTGCCCTCAGTGGTTCTGTGCACTTGGGTACAAGTGTATTTTTTTTTACATCTCTTCAGTATCATCTGGGTCATATACACTGTAATGTTTCCACCACCCACCCTACCACATCAAGGCTGCTGCCTAACAGGAGCCCAGCAGCCTAGGGCACCCAAGAAAGTTCAAGTTCAAGTTTATTAAGTCTTCCAAAAGAAAGTCCTTTGGGCGCCTAAATTTTTGCAGCAGCTCCCAAAACATTACCTGTTGGGCTCCTAACTTTTTGGCTTTTACCCCTCTGGGCTCCTTGAAATATTGTTAGGCAACAGCCTTGCACATAAAAATTGTCAAAACAATGTGCTGATCAATTTTAACCTCTAACATCCCTGCAGACAACCCACAAGTATTTCCTTAGCAGTAGGGAATTTGACACAAAAGGCCTTCCCAAGGGTGGGGAATTTGAGCCTTGCCTGGGTGGGGTAGGGAATTCAAAGTCTTTCCAGTAAAATGCATGTGGTTGTTCCAGGTACAGACAAGTTTAAAAGAAAAGAGTTCGCTTTCATTAGCAAAAATAGTTGACTGGCCGACAGCTGCAAACGCTTTGTAGCATTTTTGAAGGTGTGTTTAAAAACTAGAATGTATTTGAGTTATATGATTTTTAGGCCTTTCAGCTTGAAAGGTCAAATCAATTGCTGGTCGGTGCATAGAAAATCACAGTTGCTGATCTTGTCTTTTTCATAACAAAAGTAGTTGTCTGCAGAACATGTACTGCTATTTAACAATTAGACTACGAGCCCAAGTTTTCTACGATAGATAGTCAACGAGGCGCAGCCGAGTTGACTATCGCCCGTAGAAAACAAGGGCGAGTAGTCTAATTGAAGGCTTCGGTGGAAAAAGGGCGTTAGGTTTTTTACTCAAAAATGAAATTTATCAAAAACGCTCCAAATTTCGCATGCAGTTTTGTTTAGGTGCGTTAGACAATGTTCTGCATGTTTTTTTTGCTGAAGTTTGTTTCGTTTTCGAGATATTACGTATGCAAAAAACCCTGTATTTGTTGTCACGTCAGCACGTGACCGCAAAGACGGTAATTTCACTTAAAATCCAGCAAAATATTGATCTTTTGCAACGTGTAACCTCAAAAAGTGTTGATGTCAGGTTAAAACCGTTAAAACTTTTATTTCACGTTAACGTGCGACCGCAAAGACGTTCGGTTCACTCAAATTACAGCCAGATGTTAATTTCCCGCAATGCGCAAGCTAGACAATGTTGATATCAGGTCATTTACAGAGACTTAAAATTTGATTTCACATTATCACGCCACCGCAAGGACTTAAACCCTTAGGGTTTTACTTAGGGTTAGGGTTACCGCTCGAAACTAGGGCTAGCGTTGAAGGGTTACGGAACAAGGTTAGGCTTAGAGTTAACGCTTAGGGCTACGGCTTGAAACTAGGGTTACCGCTTGAAACTAGGGTTACGGAACAAGATTAGGCTTAGAGTTAACGCTTAGGGCTACCGCTTGAAACTAGGGTTACCGCTTCAAATAGGGTTACCGCTTGAAACTAGGGTTACGGAACAAGGTTAGGCTTAGAGTTAACGCTTAGGGCTACGGCTTGAAACTAGGGTTACCGCTTAAAACTAGGGTTACCGCTTGAAACTAGGGTTACGGAACAAGGTTAGGCTTAGAGTTAACGCTTAGGGCTACCGCTTGAAACTAGGGTTACCGCTTGAAATAGGGTTACCGCTTGAAACTAGGGTTACGGAACAAGGTTAGGCTTAGAGTTAACGTTTAGTGTTACCGCTTGAAACTAGGGTTAGCGTTGAAGGGTGAGGGTTATTGCCGAGGGTTAGCGCTAGCGCTTCATTGTTAGGGTTAGCGCTTCGGATAACGTTAGAGTTAAGGTCAGGACGCGTTAGGGTTAGTGCAGTGTTAGGCCAAGGAGAACAATCAAGATGTAACCTTAAAAAATGTTGATTTCAGGTTTTTAAAACTGTT